>PVJS01002573.1:0-68510 GCA_004027185.1 Glis glis
GAATCCATGGAATTACTGTCATAAACAATGTGTATATGTGAGATTATACCAACATCATTCTCAGTGCTACATGTGGGGGGGAGGCGGGGGGGGGAAGCGGGGGGAGGGACACCAAGAGCTGTGTGCATGTATGTTAACACCAAACTGATACTCATTGTGAAGTGAGACTACAATGCACCAATAAAAACATAAAAAAAATCAAAAAAAAGAGAATAAAAAAAAATAATAATAATAAATTGATATGCTCCTAAAAGGATTAAAATTTAGATAGATTAGTGTGTGTGTGCTTATGTATAGTTATCGTGTGTGTATGGTCATTTGTGACCAAATTCCTTGACATTTAAAAAGAAAAGCCAAATTTTACATCAATCATTCCCTGAATCACCAGTAATTTGGGCCCAATCATCTTTAAATTGGATTAGCTACTCTGATACATACAGGATATTTTCTTTACTACATCAAGTTTCTCTGTAGAAACCTTAGAAATCTTTTATAAAATAAATTGTTAATAGTTATGTTAATCTGCTCAGGTTGCTATTAAAGAATATTCTAGATTGAGTGGCTTCAACAACAGAAATTTATTTTCACAGTTATAGAAGCCAGGAAGGCCAAGATAAAAGTGCCCACCAATTTAGTTTCTGGTGAAGGCCTTCTTCCTGGCTTGCAGACAACAGTCATCTCCCTCGTCCCTCACATGACAGAAAGAGAGAAAGAAGGAGAAAGCTGCCTGGTCTCATTATGTGAGGGTATGATCCTATCATGAGAGCCCTGTCTCTCATGACCTCATCTATACCTAATTACCTCCCAATGGCTTCATTTCCAAATTGCATCCTGTGGAGGTTAGAGCCTCAACATATGAATTTTAGGGTGATGGATAGCAATGGTGAAGCATTAGTGTCTTTAAATAAAATTCCTATCTTAGTATACAGATCTTTAACATGTTATTATTAAGCTGTCTCAGAAAATTGTGAAGAGAGTCAGACATGGTGGCGCATGCTTGTAATCCCAGTACTTGGGAGGCTGAGTTAGGAGGATCACAGGTTCACGGCCAGACTCAACAATTTAGCAAGACCCTCAACAATTTAGAGAAACCCTGTATCAAAATAAAAAATAAAATAGGGCTTGGGGGTATAGCTTAGAGGTAGAATGCCCCTGGGTTTAGTCCCCATTACCACAAAAAAAAAAAAAAGAAAGTTGTGAGGAGGATAACACCAGGTCCTAAAAGCCAATTTGAACTTCCTGAATATCATTCAATATAATCAATTCTCTCATAGAAAAAAATATTAAATACATGTTTTAAATGTATTTTTAATTAAATATTAAATACATGTTTTACATTTCATGCTGCCTTCATGGTACTAGTCCCAGCCTTTAGAGATAATAAAAAGAAACAACAAATAATTTCAGTTAATTTCTAATGGTAATAAAAATACTATTTTATATATGATTTGAGCTTCAAGGTCTATTAATAATACATTAATAGTATATATACATAAAAATCATTAAAAGAATTGGAAAAAAAAGAGGTAACCCCTGATAGGGAATAGTGAAAGAGAAAGTGAATTTAAACACAGGATAACTCAAACAAAAAAGCAAAACATAAAATGTTTATGTTTAGAAGCAGTGCACTGACTAGTTTGCCCAGGGTTCCTCTGATTGTGTTAGAGGCAAGGACCTACATTCTGAAGAATCTTGAATACAAGGAGGAAGAGGATGTTTTTTTTTTCAGGATGAAAATAGAAGTAGTGAAGGATTTTAGCAAGGCTTTGGTTATTGAGAATAAGGTAATCCATCAAATTTTGTCTAATGGCATAAGAATGAGAGAGAGAGCACGCGTGAAAGAGCACAGAATTAACAGGATTTGGCAATTTTAAAACTTACTTCATACTATTCGAGTCACTAGTGTATAATATTTATTTATTTATTCATTTATTTATTTATTTATTTATTTATTTATTGGTACTGGAAATTAAACCCAGGGGCATTCTATCTCTGAGCTACGTGCTCAGCTTTTTATTTTGAAACAGGTTCTCACTAAGTTGCTGAGGCTAGCCTCAAACCTGTGACTCTCCTGTTTCAGCCTTTTAAGTACTAGGATTAAAGGCATGCACCACAATGCATGGCTGGGTATAACTTTTAGTAGAACTAGGACTGCAACTGACTTTTCTCCATGTTCACATTTAGAAGGTTAAATTATTGCTTGGATAGTTACTATATCATTGAATCCATAATAGCTAAAGAGCTACCATTGCATTTGCATTAGAAATAAAATATAGAGCTCATAATAGCGACAATTTGGGCAGCCCAAACCTGAGACCTGGCCTCTCGCCTTCCTCCTCTAACTCTCCGAGCTTCTCCATCTGCTCTATCACCTTTTCTACCAACTACCAGTCCATGGACTCTGTCCTGTCATCACCTGTCACCAGGCAGCCAGCCAGCCAGCAGTGTGGCCAGTGTCTATGTTGGCACCAGATGCTTGGGCTTCTTGTTCTGTGTCCTGCTCCAACAGCTTCCAGATTGGCTGGGCGCCTGGGGAACTGGCTGTGGAGATGGCCAGGGGGATGGTGGGAATGGGTGGCATCCAGAGCAAGAAGGAGATAGTGCAAGAACTAGATGTCTGCCTGCCCTCCTAGCTGGAGAGCAGAAGGAGCCTGAAGACTGATAATCAGAGGCTGGAGACCAAAGTCCAAGGACACCTGGAGAAGATGGGGCCCTAAGTCAGAGCCTGGGGGCATTGCTTCCAGACCATCAGGAGTTGAGGGCTCAGATCTTTGCAAATTCTGTGGACAATGCCTACCTCATTCTGAAGACTGATGGTGCCCATTTTGCTGCTGATGACTTGAGAGTGAAGTGGCCAGAGCTGGTCACTGGCCAAGTCCGCAGACAGTGACATTCATGAGCCTCAAAGGGTCACTGATGGCACCAATCTCACTCAACTATAGCTGGAACAGAAATCAGGGCTCTCAAGGAAGAGTTGCTGATCATGAAGAAGAACCACAAGGAGGAAGTAAAGGCATAGAAGCCCAGATTACCAGCTCTGGGTTGACTGTGGAGGTGGATGTCCGCAAATCTCAGGACTTCAGTAAGATCATGGTGGACATCAAGGGCCCAGTAGAATGAGCTGGCTCAGAAGAACCAAGAGGATCTGGACAAGTATTGGTCCCAGAAGACTGAGGGCACCATGATGTCACCTTGCTGAGACTGGAACTGCCAAGATGATGCTCATGGAGCTAACATATATAGGCTGATCCCTGGAGACTGACCTGGGCTGTATGAGAAACTTGAAGGCCATCCTGGAGAACAGCCTAAGGCACACGGAAGCCCCTACTCTGTGCAGATGGAGCAGCGCAGTGGCCTCCTGCTGCACCTGGAGTCAGCTCTCTCAGTGCAGGGCAGGGGGTAGTGTCAGGCCCAGCATTAGCCGGCCCTGCTGAACATCAGACTTAAGCTGGAGGGTGAGGTGACCACCTGCCACCGGCTGCTGAAAGACTGGAAGGACTTCACTCTCAGTAATGCCCAGGACAGCAGCAACTCCATGCACACCATCCAGAAACTACTACCTGCAGGATCATGGATGGCAAAATGGTGTCTGAGACCAATGACACCAAAGTTCTGAGGCACCAAGGCCACTGAAGCGGTGCCCTGTAGGGAACAGGAAACCAATAAAAGTTTAGAATTCATTACACAGCAAAAAATAATAATAGTAATAATTTTGGACAATTTGTTTATTTTTGTCTCTCTACAAATGCCCTGAAGAGCAATGTCAATCACTATTACTTAAATGTATATATATATACATATATATCACCCAGTATTTATTACTTGTTATATATTTATACAAGAGTATAATATAAAAGTTGCAAAAATTAGAGGCAGAGCTTCTATATACATGAATTCATATTTACTCTTGCTCAGTCTCTGTTGATTTTCATGCTGTCCCCTACTAAGTGGAATTTTGATAAGTTTATAGAGAACTAGGGTTAATAGCAGCTGGGTCAGCCCTGCCTATCGTAATTCCCCATTGCCTCTGCTCTTGTCTACCACCTTAAGTCTGTGGTAATACTGACCTGTCAGGAAGATCTGGCAGCAGCCTCTTTATATGGAAGGTAACATAATATGGATGCATTCTCAAATCTAGTCTCTGAAAAAGAAAAAAATAACTTCAATGATGAGCCTTGCACAGCCAAGGCCCCCCTGGGCCTGGGAGTTCTCACACTGTATCACTTAGCTTAAAAGGCTAAGAAAGAAAGAAAAAATGAGGAAGAGAAAGAGAATGAAAACAGAAAGTTCTAATTCTTCTCCTTTCAAAATTAAATGTAAATGTTTTGTGGGATGTGAGCTATATGAGATACAAGTATCTAACTATATTTTATGTTCCTTTTTTTGATGAGCAAATATGCTTACATTTTAGGCCTAAATTAAGTGGTTTAATCTATATTGATGTCCTCATATCACACTTCACTTAAAACTCTGGTCCACTTTGTTCTTTTTAAAATATTATGTTTTAGAGGCATTATTATGGTAAGGGCCAAAATATCTGGGTCAATTTATCTCAGCGATGCACCTTAGTCTGTTAATTTTCAGAAAGAGGTCTGTAATAGTAAGAAAAAGAATATAAGGAGAAAAAGAATATAAGGAGAAAAAGAACTAGGTAGAAAAGAAAGACTTGCTTTAAAGAAATGTTACATTTTATGATTTTTAAAAACCTCTTTTGATTAATGCATTTATTAGTTACAACCCAGATTTAGTACTCTTCACTTTTAGAAGCAAGTATTTCTTTTTTTTTTTTTTTGCGGTACCAGGGATTGAACGCAGGGGCATTCTACCTCCGCGCTACGCCCCCGGCCCTATTTTTTATACTTTTATTTTCAAACCGGTCTCACGAAGTTGCGGAGGGCCTCACTAAGTAGAGAGCAAGAGAGAGAGAGAGAGACAGGGAGAGAGAGAGAGAGAGCCGAGGCCGGCCACGAACCCGGATCCTCCGGTCTCTGCCTCCCAAAGTACTGGGATTACAAGCGTGTGCCACCACGCCCGGCTAGAAGCAAGTATTTCTAGAATAATTTCCATTAAAAATGTTTTTCTCTAATTTTCTATGGATATTAGTTAGCATCATAGCTGATTTGGGAATCTTGATTTTGTTTGGTGTCTCTCCAAGAGTCTTGTCATAAAAAATGTTTATTAGCATTTGCCATTTTTTAAATAGTAACTCATAAAATCTGCTTGGCACCATGCTGTGTGCACAGTGGTTCCTGGGTGCTCCACGTGTCCCCATGCAGCTAGTTAAACCTTCCTGGATCCCACCACAGTCTAGCTGAACTTGGTCTAAGCTACTCAACTGGGAGTTGATTGTCATTTTCTAGTAAGTTTTCATGTATATTATGAGCATCAAAGAGACTGAGGATCATGGGTTACTATTTAAAAACAATTAAAAAAAAGAAAAGAAAAGTGCATTTCTTTCCATTCTGCAAGTGTTACATTCACCATAATTAGAAAGTGTAATTTGGCAAACTTGTCAGTGAAAAATCCCTTTTACACAAAGAAAGACCAGGATCATTATATCCACCTAGTAAATAACTGGTGGCCTCTCTGCATTATTTATAGGTTTGGTCTTATTTCTAAGCACAATTAGGTGTCTTGGTAACAAGCTCCCATTCACATGAAACTTTTTCTTTTTCACTTCTACATGAATCATCCTGACTATTGTCACTTTGTCAAAAACATATGGGAAAAATCACTCATCTAATCACCCAATCAGCTGAACGTATTCTGTCTCCAATGCCACCCAGACACCACTGCGTGTGATAAACTATGTTCATATTGCTCAATTTAATGAATAAGGTCTCAGAGCTCCTTGAACTCTTTGTTGCATACTCTAACAGCTCTCACTACACTCAGACATTGATCCTGTTCTGTTTCCTGTGAAGAACTTCTGTGTGCACATCTTAGCTCTAGCAATTTCACTCTGATTACTCAAGTCAAATGACAGCATGGCCTTAAATGATGATGGGTAATCACTAACCAACAGAATTCCTCTTTTTTTGTGTACAACCTGAATAATAAGGGAGTTTTATTCCTTTTCAGGAAAATGAGGATGAGCAGCTACATTCTAAATTCTATTAGATTTACTTCAGAGCTGTTATGAGTAGCCTTCCATTTACATACTCATATATGCATAATACAGATATGCTTCTCTTAGTTCAACCGTTACCTATTCCCTTTTATCTCATGAACCTTTATTATTTTCCTCTTCAAAATGTAACTCAGGATTCAACTTACATAAAACATTCTGGAATTGACTGTATTTATTCTATTTATTAATCTGTTATTTAAACTTATGCAAAATTTAAAATACACAAAAGTAGAGAAACTATGAGTTTCTATGAGTATAATATGAGTACTAGTAATATAATTATCATTCATTCAGCTTCAATAGTTTATTACATGTTGCCATTCTTGGTCATCCACCATTCCCCACACACTTAAAAAGAATTTTGCTGGCTGAGTATGATGGTGCATGCCTGTAATCCCAGTACTTGGGAGGCTGAGACAGGAGGATTGCAGGTTCAAAGCTAGTCTCAGCAACTTAGTAAGGCTGTCAGCAACTTAGCAAGACCCTGTTTCAAAATAAAAAATAAAAATAGGGCTCAGAGTATAGCTCATAGGTAGAATGACCCTGGATTCAATCCCCAGCACCAACAAAAAAAGAAAAAAAAAGAATTTTGCTGGAGTATTTTAGAGCAACTCCAGGTAAGGTATAAATCATTCATAAGTACTTAATTTTTTTATTTTAACATGACATTGGTATTGTCACACCAAACAAAATTAATAATAATTCTTTCATATCATCTAACATTTAGGCCATGTTTAATTCTCCCCCATTGTCTCAAAATGTCTGCAGAGAATCATTTTGCACAATTAGAGTCCAGAAACATTTCAAATTGCATTTGCTAGTGTATTTTTGAGTCACTTTTCATCTAATGACATTGTGTGCTCTCTTTTTTTTTGTAACATTTATTTGCTGAAGAAACTGGCTGTCTAATTTATCTTTATAACATTGGCTCCATATTGATGGGCTAAGGTTGCCTAACTTGAGTCATATGCAACCCACAAGTTAATCATAAAGATATCTCCTGTGCTTTTAATTTACTGGGAACAGCCTGTCCCATCACACTTAAGTAAAAATTGCTGTGCCTTATATAAATAAAATAAAGTTATAAATGAAATAAATGTATATAATCAACATAGAGTTAAATATGAAATTTTACTTTAAAATAATTATTTTGAGATTTGCTGATCTCAGTAAGACGCTTCTATGGCCCATTGTCCGTAGGATATCATGACTTTTAGCCCATCTTTCTAATAAGGCCTCAGCTCAAAGGAGAACTTGTATAATATGTGACATATGACATATGCACACCCTATCTGCAAATACAGATTCAATTATGTGCTACATGTAGCTTTCTGGTGTGTTAGGAAACCATGCTTGGTGTGCTCCATCTTTTCTATAATTAAAACCACCCTGTTTTCAATGTCTTGATAATGATTTTTAAGATTTATAAATTTGAGAGACCAGATGGTTTCCCTTTCCAAACATTTATAATTGTCCTCATCCAATGGCAGGAAGTTCATTTCAGATTGTATTTCTGTGTTTGAATGACTCTGTTTCCTCTTAGGTAGAATACAAACAAGTGGAGATATATGATAAATTTCCAATATATTGTGCAAAAGGTGCTGTTGCTACTTGTTTGGATTACATTGTGTGAGTAAGTCATTCCCAAAGTGCCCTGTTGAAAATCTCAGATAAGAGGAGTGGAGTGCTGAGTGGGTTTTTGAGATGAGATGAATATTTTACACACTTTTTTTCTTTTCAACTATCTGAAATACTTAAAATCTTATGTAGTGTAGTGCAGGTATATGGGGAAAGGGGCTTTTGATTTGTTTGAATAGAATGGATCTGCACAAATTAATCTTGTTTCTGGAATTGTGTTGGTAGTGGTGGTATTTTGTTTTTCTGTATTAATGTCAATTAATGTGATGATAATTGGAGCAATTCTGAAGTGAAATTTTTGAGAGAGACCCTTAATAGGGAACCTAAGACAATTGCATTTGATTTCCCAAAATATTTGTTTTTGAGTCTGTGTTTTCAGAGAGCTACATCAGATAAGTAGGTAAAAGTAGTTTCATTTCAAATAACCCAAATTTAGCTTTGTAACTTAATTTTCTGTTAGTTATAAATAGTGTAAACCCTCTTCACAGTTTAGGATTATAATATGGTGAAATCTCTTATTTATTAATTAATCATTCTGGGAGGATCCACTTCTCCTGACTAGTAAAATTTCTAATATCTTCCTCCTTCCTTCTGAGCATCATTGGGGCAGCCTGCCCAGGAACCATGGGAAGGTACTAAGTTTACAGTGTGTAAGTGGTCAGTTCTGCTTCCAAGCGTATAAGGGGAGAGAGACTTGCGGAATCACATCAGCTTACTGATACTCTGCGACATGCAGTAAATGACATTCCTTCGTCTACATGGATGCTCTTTTCCATCCTGTCTATGTAAGCCGATGCTGCTGTCTTACTGAACTGCAAATTAGAACTCTTTTAATACAGACCTACATGCCAGACATTGTTTCCCAAAGCTTGAAATGGTACAAGGGTGATTCAGTACCAAAGAACTTTCTATCTTAGCCACATTCTTAGCCAGAACTCTCTTTGTGCCTTGAGTAAATACTCAAGCTAGTGTGTCTCACACATTAATACACATATGTATCTCCTGAGCAGTGTCAAAATAATTTCTGTATTCCTTGACTCCATTACAGAGACCTCATTTCGGAGCTCAGGATGGACCTGGAAATCATCAAGTTCAGTAGCATTTCAGGTGTTTCTGATGCAGGCAAAAATTCATTACCTACTAGAGGAGTAGGTCTCATCCAGCCTACATATTTAAGTCATCAGAGAGATTTATTTATTTCTTTATTTGTTTTAGGTCTTTTTTTTTTGCAGTACTGGGGATTGAACCCAGGGGCCTTCTACCTCCAAGCTACACCCCCAGCCCTATTTTTTATTCTTTATTTTGAAACAGGGTCTCACTAAGTTGTGGAGGACCTCACTAAGTAGCTGAGGCTGGCCACAAACCTGCGATCCTCCTGTCTCAGCCTCCCAAGTACTGGGATTACAAGCGTGCACCACCGAGCCTGGCTTCAACAGAGAGATTTAAAAAAAAAAATACTAATACCCAGGACCCTGTCCTCAGCCAATGAAATCAAAATATTTGAGTTTAGCAAAAGCATAGGTATGTACCCAAATCTAGCCAGTTGATTATAATCTGCAGTCCTACAGAATCACTACTTTAGACTGTTATGGTAAACACAGAGCACCTCACGATTCCTTTTCCAAGTGGTAAGATTCAAATTCTCTTTGTGGCACTTACGTTTTGTTTTGTTTTGTTTTTCTTATCCCACAATCTTCATAAAGGCCCACCATACCAAGTTTAATTCTTTTTTTTTTTTTTTTTGGTACTGGGGATTGAACCCAGGGGCATTCTAATTCTGAGCTACACTCCCAACCCTATTTTATTTTGAAACAGGATCTCACTAAGTTGCTGAGGGCATCATTAAATTGCTGAGGCTAGCCTCAAACCTGCAATCCTCCTGTCTTAGTCTCCCAATACTAGGAATACAGGAATGTACCACCATGCCCAGCTCCAAGTTTGATTCTTTAAAATTCAAGGACCCCTGTTCTTTTCATACAAATTGACCCAAATTTGGACATGCAAATGAAGCAACATCTAAAACATGAGTTTTCACCTGCATTTTGCTCAATTAAGAAGGGTCTTTTATGTAACTTTCCTGTAGCAGTTGTATCAAGTTGTGTCTACCTACACAAAGAACATCTTCCCTTGCCAGAGGTATCGGTTATGTCCCTTTACACACCCCATTACACAGCCCTGCCCTGCACTAGCTGTTAGATTTTAGTTCACAGAAGCAGACACTGTTGTCTAACCTGGGCACTCTGTGCCCTTACTGTAACTTGGGGTCAAAACACCAGACTCCTTACCTTAATTTCATGATGGTGGAATCCTGAGTAGGCTGAGATTGGCAACAGTTTCAGCCTAGCCCATAAACCTGAAGAAGCCCTATCAATCAGTTTGCATGAGGCCATGTAAGGTAACTCAATGAGGATTTCAATTTAAGACCAAAGTTTAAATGTTTCATCTGCTTCCTCAATAAATGAACACATTATTTTTAAAACTGACAACAGAAATGGCAGAGGGAGAAAGGGGACTATAAACATTGCTTGCTCATTTTTCTTTAAGACCTGCTACTTTAAAGCAATGTCATATCTATGTTCAATGAGTAATAAAATGATTTCTTGTTTTAAATACTTCACTAGAACGATATCTTGGAAGAAATGATTTATTAATATAAATCGATTATTTTATAGCCCTGTGTAATTATGGGAATGCTAATAATGATATGATAAAGTAAGATAGCTACAAGTTTCCATTTTTATTTTTAAATTCAGAACTGATATCTGTGCATGTAAAGAACTTGTAGACAGGGGGTAGAGGGCTTTGACACTGCCTCTTCCATTAACTACTCTATCAGAATCCATGTGTGATTTGTCCCCTAAAGATTTATTATTAAATATACCCCACATGTGACATGAATTCAAATCTTTAACAGAATCTAATAAAACTGCCTAATGCTAAGTGTGTGTATGTGTGCTGTGTGCTTTTCTGTGCCACAAAAAACCTTGAGGTTTATCTGTTATTAAAAAAACCCTATAAGATCAATATAATGTCTTCTGTGATTATTAGAAACACTGCTAGCAGATTTCTACTGTAAATAGGGAATTAATACAGGATTCTTCTGACTCGGCAAATACTAAATTAATTTCTAAATTACAGAGTAATTAGACCTGTGCTTTTCTTTCAGCCATTACTTGTCGAAAGCAAGACGGAGGACAGGCTGGCATCCACGAGTGCCTCCAGTATGCGGGCCCTGTGCCAGCCCTCACCCAAGCTTGCCAGATCCCCTGCCAAGATGACTGTCAATTTACCAGCTGGTCCAAGTTTTCTTCATGCAACGGAGACTGTGGTGCAGTTAGGACCAGAAAGCGCACTATTGTTGGTAAGAATAATTGGGATGCCAAAGCCAACTCTTGTCAAGATAGAAAGGAAAAACAATGATAGATAGAACAACAATGAAATCAGACCAAGAGAGTTCTGACAATATACTTGAAAACTGCCTTATTATTTCTCTCCTTACATGGAATATGCCAATGGATGTGGATGTGTATTTTAATATAAACTGGCAGTGATAGAAGCATTATGTTATTTTAGTAGGAAAGAAAAGCAGCCTGACTCCCTATACAAACCGACCATGCAATACGTGACAGATTAGTTCTGGGTTTAAACACATGCTTTTAGTGAATTGCCTAGAAACTGGAAAGTGCTTGGGGCAAAGAGGGAAGCTGCTCCCTCATTTTCTTACCCCATCTCACTGTCACAGGCTCAGGTTATCCTTCAACTCCTAGAAGGAGGAAGAAAACATTAATTCTGTACCCGAAAACTGCATCTGAAGAGCAAGTCACAATGGCAACAAGCGGTGACATGACAAGCAAAATAGGAGCCATCACACGCAACTAAAGGCAGATGTGTTAGAAAACACTGTCAGTGGTAAAACACACCTAAAAATATGAGCACAAATAGAAAATCCAGAATTTAAAACTTAGGAAATAAATCACCTGTAAAATGGAAACAGTTGAAAACTACATAAGGCAACTTATGAAATCAGGAGGAAAAATATATGTCACTAATTATATGCAATATAACTTAAGAATACTTTAATATATAATATATATATCATCTAGTATTTTATATGTTGTAACTAAAACAATTAGATATATATTAAATATCCTCATTCTGAGTGCCATTGTTATCCTACATTAATCACCAAGCAGGTCAAAATGATTATTCTTCAGAAATTATGAAAGATCATAATTAGAGAACTAGCTCCCAAACTAGCAAAATCATAATTAGAGAACTAGCCCCCAAAATCTCCATTTTTGAATTGTAATCCTCTGTAACTACACCATCCATTTTCAGGTACCAAGAGAGAAATGTCGACCAATGAAGTGTTGTCTATCTCCGTCTCATATTTTTATATGTTATAAAGGAGAGGTTTTTGCAGTGACTTCAATTTCTCCAGTTGGTGCAAACACATGATCATTTTATAAGAGTTTAACCTTTTTGAAGATTATAAAATTCAACACAATTATTGTCCCTTATGCAAAATGGCCCATTTTTAAATGAGAACATAAAAAAAATTATCATGTAAAGACACCCAATACTAACAAAAAAATCTATATACAAAGATCTTTGGGGTGAAAAATAGCATTTATTTATAGACTACTATTGAATATGATTAAAAACAGAAAAGTTTAGAGTTGTAAAAATTTTAGGGATTTTTGAAATTAACAATGCTATTTTCCAACTTAAATTGCCTGATGTTTGTCTTCCACAGGAAAAAGTAAAAAGAAGGAAAAATGTAAAAATTCCCATTTGTACCCTCTGATTGAGACTCAGTATTGTCCTTGTGACAAATATAATGCCCAGCCTGTGGGGAACTGGTCAGACTGTATCTTACCAGAGGGAAAAGTGGAAGTATTACTGGGAATGAAAGTACAAGGAGACATCAAGGAATGTGGACAAGGATATCGTTACCAAGCAATGGCGTGCTATGATCAAAATGGCAGGCTCGTGGAAACATCCAGATGTAACAGCCATGGTAATCCAATTTTTCTCTGATGTTTATATTTGCTATCTTTGGGAGTAAAGGTAAAATGCACACGTACTATAGTAGAGGGGAAATGAAGATTTACAGATGTGTGTTCTAAACTGAACACTGCAACACCACATGTATATAACTTATATGTAACAGAACATTTGATGGCATCATGTGGTTGTCCAGAGTTGGTGACTAAGTCCCAAAAATGGTGGCAGGGAGCCTCATGGGACACGTCCTTAAAAGGGTAGGCAAAAATGGTGCCAGAAAACTCCCTTAGGGTTTATCAAGAGCCTTCACTCAATAGACCCAACAATCCCTAATCAGTCTGTGTACAGAAAGGGAGTAAGAGGAGTTAAGATTTCAGTTTAAAGTGAGATTAAAGTTTTAAACTAGACAGACTTTTAACAACCAAACTTGCAAGCTTTGCAGTGTGCCTAAAATGTCATTAAGTGGCAGAGAAGAAAGGTGGAAAATAGCAGTTGGTGAAAACACAAACATCTGTTTATTGTCCATTGAGTTGAGATTAGCAAAAAAGAGAACAAGCGAAACAGAAAACTATACATAGTCCTGGGAGACTTTGCCTACTTTTTTTTTTCTAAACCAAGAGAGAAAACTAAAATGCAGTGATAATAATTGAGTTGTCAAAAGTTTTGTCTCTTTAACCAGATGTAGTCCTGAACTCTTAAATTTTTAACCTTAATATATGCAGTATTAAGCAATATTTCTCCATTATTTTTATTTTAATACACCTGCTTTTTTTTTTTTTTTTTTTTTTTTTGCGGTACCGGGGATTGAACCCAGGGGCGTTCTACCTCCGCGCTACACCCCCGGCCCTATTTTTTATACTTTATTTTGAAACCGGGTCTCATGAAGTTGCGGAGGGCCTCACTAAGTAGAGAGAGAGAGAGACAGGGAGAGAGAGAGAGAGAGAGAGCTGAGGCTGGCCGCGAACCCGGATCCTCCGGTCTCCGCCTCCCAAAGTACTGGGATTACAAGTGTGCGCCACCACGCCCGGCTAATACACCTGCTTTTTATAATGGAATGAGATCAGTGTACTGTGTGATCACAGATGTCATACATTTGCAAACAGTAGGCAGTGATCTTCTACTTTCCTGGTAGAGGTGAGTGACCAAGAAAGGATGAGTTGAATTGCTAAAACCACCGGTATATGGCAGTTACCCTCCAGCCTCACTGAAGTAACTTCTGCTATTGGAACAGGGATTCTCTAGTTTTATTCTGTGGTCCAGCAAACAACATGAACTAATAGAATCATCTCACAATTATAAACCATCAAGGTATCACAGTGACACATTTAATGTGTCTTAAATCTCTCCATACAGAGAAATTTCTAAAAAAAAAATCTTGTCCTTTTAAAATTCTTATCTCATGGTTTCTATTTTATCAAATTCTAGAGATGTGAACCCCAAAGACTCCATGGTATTGGAGCTCTAGATATAAGTATTTTTAGGTTAATATATATGCATTGCTAAATTGAAGATTATTCCATGCATTTAGAACAAAAACTCTAAAAGAGAACTTAGTATTTACAATAGGTATACTTTGAGAAACATCTCTAAGCATAACTAAGTATTTCATTCTCTACATCAACTAACAAAGATGTTATAAATTAGATATCAAGAAAAATGTAATACCCTTCCTATTTTAGGTTATAAAGTAGAAAATCATAATTAGTTATTAAAATGTAAAATTGAAGAGCACTTTAAAAATGTGTTTCTCTTGAAATTCAGCATATGTCTTTGTTCACATTTAACTTGTTATGCACAGTGAGTCACTAAGATAATCATTTGTTTGTAACATTACCTATGAGCTTCCAGAATGACTTAGATACATTCTCACTTTTACCCTGATCTGCTAATTAGATGTATGAGATCTTATTTCTAGAAAAAAAAAAGCTTTAAAAATATTCTGTGACTCTAACAAAAATGTTGAATCACTTAAAAAGTTAAGGCACAAATATAATTGAAATTGACCAAAGGCAATAGACTTCTTACCTTAGCATTGTCAATTCAAAGCAAAGCATGAAGATGGTAATATTAGGTTCTAGGGAAAAGCACAGATAGAAAAAAGATTGGTAATTGTGAAAAGGTGATTGTGAAAGGCTGTAAGAAAGCTCCTTTAAGAGAACCGTTCCGTTTAGTTATTCTGTATGTCCTATGTCATTCCTGTCTTGTTTAATCTGATCTATGAGGGCTATCCAATGTGATACTTCAGTGTTTACTAACATATTTACTCAAAGTTAGGTCTGAGGAAATTGAATCTCTATTGACTGATTTCTTTAGCAATTACAACTTTCCTTAAATATGCCTTATAAATTCTGATGATGTCTGTGGAGTGTTATAAGTTTAGCACTCTATCCTGGGCATGCTCTATGTGACAATCTGTGACAACTACCTTCTCCCAGCCACATCAGCTTTCTAGATGAATGGTGGCCCTGGGGTTTTTACTGGCTTTGGAGAAAAAGTCTCTCCCTATTTTCAATTGAAACATAAACCTGATCCCCACGTGCGTGCAGTGCAGTGACACTAATCCCTATTCAACAGTGGCCTTGGGGCATTTCTTTTAATCACTGTTGTCCATCTGTGGATCATGTTATCAGTAATTACACTGACAGAGCAGTTTGACTTTCACTAGTTTAATTATATATTATTTTAGACTATTTCCCATGTGGGTACCTTCTTTTTAATGTCTTAAACTTGGGGCAGGGTTTTATTATAATAGCTCGGGCTTTCTCATAATAATAGACTCTGTGTTGAAAAGTAATTTCATTATATTCCTAAAATCAGATCTTAAAGTATACTTTAGAAGGCACATAAGTGTTCATCCATCCTGATACATGGCAATAAATATATTTTCTGCACAAATATTGGTACATATATATGTATACATATATTATATATGTATATTTTACACACACATAAATACATTTGGTACATTTATCTGTCTCAAAGGATAATATAAATTATGTATATTTAGTTTTGATATGAAATCTTAAATAGTGTCACTAACTTAAAAACCAAATAAAAATCAAGTCAGACATATTCTACTCACCACGAGAGTCCTCTAAGATATATATATATATTTTTTTTCAGTACTGGGGATTGAACCCAAAGCCTTGAAGATTTTAACCGATTGATTCATGGGAAGTTTATTGAGTGCCTAACCACACACAGTACTAAGTATTTCTTAAGGTTATCACCAAATTTCACAGAACAATAGAGTCTCTAGAGTTTTTTAAATTATATTATTTAACCTTCACAATTCAAGGAATCTAGAGGTAACCTAGCACGTACAGGGTACATATATGCAAGATTTCCATTTAAACGTAAGAGAATTTTATCATGTTACCCCTAACCCACCCTACACTCCCAATTCCCTTTATCGCGCTCCACTTTTTTATTTCTGTAGCTTGTATCACCCTATAAGATACTATATAATTTATTATTTATCATGTTTATCATTTATGTTTTTATCTTCCATGCAAGAATGTAGATCTATGAGGGTGTAGGAGACTGTTTTATTCACCAATGTATCCTAAGTATCTAGCACAGTAGATAATACATATTTGTAGAGTAGATCATCAAAGAGAAATAAAATTCTCTTTTATTTCCATTTACAGTTTCCTGTTCAGAATTGCCTGATCTGTACAACACTAGATTTGGGCAATAGCTTAACCTCTCTTGATTCATAATAGTATTGGAGACAACTTTCATTGTCCCAAAATATGTTTACAACTTTAAAGTTTGGGATATTTATTTAGCTTCCTGTTTCCCTCTTACTTTCCTTGCAAAACTAAGGAGTAACAATTCTATTTGGTTTTCTCGAAAGGGATACCCTGGAGGTGAATTAGGTAAAGTATAAAAATGTCAGATGCTCCAGTCTTGTGCTCTGTGAGCCACATAATTCCTTCCAGACACTTCAAATTTACTCTGAGGAAATTTTTCTTTGCTATTTCACATAGGCTGGTTAAGCCATAATGTCCCATCAGTAAATATTCTAAGATTGAGCTCAATTATACTGGTGAGGTTAAATCACCAGTTATTATCAAGTAGAAAGAGATTTATCTAAAGACTTCTTCCTGAGCCCACCTTGTTTAATATGCATAGCTGTATTACCTGAAAGTAAAATATTGCTGGTGCTTATTGAATACTTATCAACATAGAGAGAACATGAGGAGACTCAAGAATTGCCTTTTAGGTTAAATTATTGGTCACAAAATGTTTTCCTAAAGGGCCAGATAACAGATCTTTTAGGCTTTGTGGGCCACAAGGTCTTTGTCACTGCTACTCAATTCTGCATTTATAGCATGAAAGCACCTATGGACAATATTGGCTTTTTGTTTTGGCTGTGCTCTAGTAAATGTTTATTTACAAAAACCAGCTGCCAGCCTAGGTTATTATTGACATGTGGATCTACATCCTGGCTAATGAAATGTGGTCTTTAGCCAGCAGTATAAAGATCACTAAGAAACTTAGAAATGCAGAAACCCAGCCCCCACTGCACACCCAGTGAGTCAGAATCAGCATTTCCACAAGATCCCTGGGTGGTTCCACTGCACATGTGAAGGTTTCTGCACTGGGTCAAGCAGACACTCCCCACCTGGTGCTGAGGCGTAGGAGGAATTCCAAGCTCGAACCTGAGAGGGAAAGCCTGTGGGCTGAGTCTCTCCTCCAGAACCTCTCCAGCAAAGCAACACCTCCGTGTGAAGGTTCACTTGATTGGCAGTCATGGCAACTTTTAATATGTATGAGAGTGGGTCTTCATAAGGTGAAAGTCTATTGAGGTATAATTTTGAAAACAGTGAATCCATAGGATCTTTGGAAAGTGGCAGTTTAACAATTACCCTGAGGAAAGTGCTGAACTCCACGACAGATGGTGCAGTTACATGGAAATTTGGGGATCATCTCTCGTAACAACTGGTAGCGTAAAAATAAAACATTTTAATGTACTTGCATTGTTTCTTCATCAGGTTTTATTACCCCATTTAATGTATTAAGTGCTTACTGGGCTGTGAACACTAGCAAAATCAAAGCTTAATTCAGATTTGTCCTTTTGAGAATATTCGTAGTTTGCTGAGGGAATTCCATATTAATTGAACCTTAATAAAATAATTCCAAATTTTACAGATCAATACATTTCTAAGCATTTTACTATAGCACTATTCATGTATAAAGAGAAAAAAATCTTAAAATCATAAAAAGAACATAAGTCGATATAATTGTCAAAATATCACAATCTATCTGTCAAAGTACTAAGAGAGAAAAAAAGTATTTTTCCATTTGGTTAGAGAAATAAGAGAAAGTTCTAGGTTAATTTGCTGCTCTGTTCATGAACAGAATACAAATTATATTCAAGAACTGTATACATTTTACTTTGGTGACTCAATAATCATCATGCAATACTTCTAAAATTTCAGGACATTTTGATTTCATGTGGTAGTATTTAGACAACTGTAATACTTTTTTTGTAGGTCATATCAAACCCTTTTAATTATTTACATGTGTCTTTTTTTTTTTGCGGTACCAGAGATTGAACCCAGGGGCGTTCTACCTCTGAGCTACACCCCCAGCCCTACTTTTTATCCTTTATTTTGAAACCGGGTCTCACAAAGTTGCCGAGGGCCTCACTAAGTAGCTGAGGCTGGCCAGGAACCCAGATCCTCCGGTCTCCGCCTCCCAAGTACGGGGATTACAAGTGTGCGCCACCACGCCCAACTACATGTGTCTTCTAATGGTAATCACAAATATTTCGGGACAGTTTGTCTAATGACTCATTAGTGTAATATTCATTTTCCTTTAACATTCATAGATAGTGATTGGTTTAAATCATCTATGCTTTCCCTTTTTGCCTACTACCCTGATGAATGGGAATCGAGAGAACCTTCTCAACATGAATGAATGGCTTTAACAATTGTCTTCCAAATCATCTGTGGGATTCAAAGTTTGTCCACTAAAGTCTGATATTTTTCAAAAATCCTCACTAGCATCCAAAATTACTGGTGTAATATTTGCTTCATCATTTGCACCAGGGCACTAAAAATTAAAAGAAGAGAGAACATTTAACATTATAGCCTAATAGCATAAACACTCTGCACTCTGCACTCTGACTGCCCCAGCCTCTCAGTAGTGACCAGGGTGATTCCAAAGCAGGTTTGGTGTTTCAGTGACCAGCACTAGCTACTGCAAGGGGCTGTGAATACCAGACACAGTTTCTCAGTCAGGAACTCTAGTACACAGCCCACAGGTGTGGGGCTACTTTCTATTAGAATTCTTAGAAGCAGAAGAGTCTTCATCAAAACTTAGAAAAGAAATACATCTCAGATGAGTAAAAAAATTAATATGATACCCAATTTAAAAAATGGATTTTAGTTCAAGAGTTTGTGCTTTTAAGTCATGTATGAAACTCATGATATGTCTGATAAAAATAATTATGATGTAGCTAGAATAGATTCTGAGGATAACCCACATGTCTATTCAACCATAATGCACCTGAAACACATTTGTTTTAGTAATGGGATTCTAGCAGAGATTACATAGATTTAATATTACAGGTTCATTAGGAAAAAAAATAAAATGAGAAATTGTCTCTTATCCTGGCGGATACTCACTTTTGGGGAATAACATGTTTAAACAAACCAGACAGAAAAGGCAATAAATAGAGTCTTGTAAACAACCTGGAATGGAGTCCTAATTTCTCCAAAAGGCTTTTTCAGTTGTTAGAATTTATGCCATGTCTAATTTGTTTTGGAATGCCAATTTCTCATTTAGATAGCATGGGTACAGCTAGTCTTGTTTTTTGCAGTTACCATTCATAACTGGGATCTTTTTTCCTTTCCTTTTTTTGTGATATTGGGGATTGAACCCAGGGGCATTCTACCTCCAAGCTACACCCCCAGTCCTATATTTTATTCTTTATTTTGAAACAGGGCCTCACTAAGTAGCTGAGGCTGGCCATGAACCTGCAATCCTCCTGTCTCGGCTTCCCAAGTACTAGGATTACAAGCATGCACCACCACACCCGGCTTCTTTTTCCTTTTAAATATCAAAGTGCGGGACTGACTTTTCCTGAGGTAGCTGAGCTGGCTGCCAGTTGTTTGTTTGCTCATTTGTTTGTTTTAAACAATGATTTTATTGCTTGAGTACACAATTTTTTGCCACCAGGGTAGACGCTGATTTCCAATTGTGGGGAAGGACCTGCTTGGTCTCATAGTATTGAGCCAATTGGTGAATTAGGCTACAAGTTTAAAGAGCCAGGGGAAGGAGGAGAGGATGTCTGAGGACACTTGGGTACAAAGAGAAAGCAATTGCCTAGGGTCTAATTTAAGTCAGGCGTGGATTCCAGCACTGTTCGGGTACAGTCTTCTGGAGGGAGCACGCTGGGGCGATGAGGGAGAGACCTGGAAAATGTCCTGAAGCTACCACTCACGTCAGGTGTGATGGGAAAGCATTTGTCATGGTCATTTAGTTCTGTGCACTCCTCTCCTTGACACTTCAACTCATGTATCTACTTAATAATGTGATTTTCAAACTGGGCTCCCCGGAGCCCCTCAGGCTAAGCTGTCAAACACAGTCTCCAATATGTCCCCGTGCACCTATTTGGTTTTCTTTTCAGTTTTTTTTAGGATGTAAGTGTTCCACTGCTTAAAATAAATTTAACTGCCAAGAATATTTCATTATTTGTAATAATAAACAATTTAAAAACTTAAAAATTTGTATTTAGTCTTTACCAGCTGCTTCTGCCATTATATTTTACTCCTCATTCTTTGCCTCTAATGGAATTAGTCATTCCTTCTAATGTCATAGAGAAGGAATAAAACTAATTTGATTGAAATGCTATGAAGTGATAATCTTGCCGATATCCATGGTAGTTTTTTTATATAACTATAGAGTTGCTAATTTTTTATGTTGTTACAGGTTTTGTAATTGAGAAGGATACAGAACTGGCCTGTGTGAATCCAAATATAGATTCCTATTGTATTAGTAAGCCCTGCAAATCTAAGAGTTTTAAAGCTCTGTATTAGCCAGGCATGGTGGCACATGCTTGTAATCCCAGTACTTGGGAGGCTGAGACAAGAGGATCACAGGCTCATGACCAGCCTCAGCAACTTGTGAGGCCTTCCACAACCTAGTGAGACCCTGTTTCAAAATAAAGAATAAAATAGGGCTGGGGTGTAGCTCAGAGGTAGAAAAATGCCCCTGGTTCAATCCCCAGTGCCAGAAAAAAAATAAAAAAGCTCTGTATTGCATTAGTTGAGTTTCTTTTTTCTTAAAATGTCTTTTCCTACTTTAGAATGTCATGAAAATGGACTAGTAAACAAGTCTTAAGCATAAGCTGTAATTTTTGTACAAATGAATGAAGAAGGCATTATATACTAGACATAAGCTATACCTATGGGCTCAAAAAGTAAAACGGATATACATCTACAAATTTGTCAGTATTTTCAATGTAAAACTTTAAAGAAAAACCTTCACTTGTACTTGTTTGTACTGAAAATTTAGTTCCTCTGCATAAAAACTAAAATCAATTCTCCTTTAGTCTTTAAATAGTTTTTAAAACTCAGGAAGTTTATTGACACTTTCCCTTCTCTTTGTTAAAATTAATTTCTTTTTTTTTTTTTTTTGCGGTACCGGGGATTGAACGCAAGGGCGTTCTACCTCCGCGCTACGCCCCCGGCCCTATTTTTTTTTTATGCTTTTTATTTTTGAAACCGGGTCTCACGAAGTTGTGGAGGGCCTCACTAGGTAGAGAGAGAGAGAGAGAGAGAGAGAGAGAGAGGGAGAGAGAGAGAGAGAGATCACACGCGCGGCGCATGCGTGCTAAGGTTGGCCGCGAACCCGGATCCTCCAGTCTCCGCCTCTCAAAGTACTGGGATTACAAGCGTGCGCCACCACGCCCGGCTTAAAATTAATTTCTTGCTAGCTTACCCAAAGTTTGATCTTGGAACCTTGAATGTAAAAATAACATAAGAAGAAATTTTCCCAACATTTTAAGGTTTTGCTTTGTTTTTGCTTAATAGGTTAGTTTTGCATTTTCTTCTATACCTAGAAATACACATAAAAAATAACCTACTTTTTTAATCTTAAAATCTGAATGGTTTAAAACATGAACCCAGTTTTAAAGCATTCCAGTTATAATCTATCTGGATGATCTATTTCTCACTGGTCCATTAAGATGTTACAGGAATAATGCAATAATTATGGGAATGCATGTTTAACCTAGTTGAAAGCAGCAGTTTTCCAAGTCACCACAGAGCACCTTTTTATTAAAATTATGTTTAACTCCTATTAGATTCCAACAAACTAATGTTTAATCATCTTTAGAGCCAGGCATGCCTGTAATGTAGCACATGTCTGTAATGCCAGTACTTGGGAGGCTGAGACAGGAGAATTGCAGGTTTGAGGTCAGCCTCAGCAGATTAGCTGGACTCTCAGCAACTTAGCAAGACCCTGTTTTAAAATAAATAATAAAAAGGGCTGAAAGTGTATCTCAGAGGTAAAATGCCCCTGGGTTCAATCCCCAGTAACAGAAAAAAAATCATCTTTAGAAATATTTCTATGGCAATATTAGATATTAAATTTTTATCAATTATAAGAATAGTGGCTAGCCAGGCGTGGTGGCACATGCTTATAATCTCAGTACTTGGGAAACTGAGCCAGGAGGATCACAGGTTCAATGATAGCCTCAGCAAGTAGTGAGACTCTCATCAACCTAGTGAGACCCTGTTTCAAACTAAACATAAAATAGGACTGGGGTGTAGCTCTGAGGTAGAATGCCCTTGGGCTCAATCCCCAGTACCACAAAAATAAATAAATAAATAAATAAATAAATAAATAAATAAATAAATAGTGATCTGCATTGGATCACATTAAAAATAAATTTCTCTAATAAGCTTCAAAGTTAATTTATTTCTCATTACTTAATATTCATAATCTGAACATTCTCTCAAATATTTTTCTATTGCTACTGAAGTCCTATTGGTAAAGTGTTTTAGACCCTGTCTCTGGTTTATAATGCAGTGTTAGTTAAAATTGTAAATGTTAAATTTAGAGAGAAAGTCAATAAATGCCTTAATCTACATAACTATTTCCAAGGTTTGTTATTTTGGGTGAATAAATAAACTATAGATGTAGGTTCTTATATAAATAAGTTTATTTCCTTTTTTAGCAAAATATATTTCTGAAAGTTTAGTGCAATTCTGACACTACCTACCTATAATTAGACCAAAGTTCATAGACTGATGGCTTTGTACCTCACAAGACTGCTCTCGCTTCAGGTATCAGCTACAAGTTCAGGGATTCCCCAGAGAATCATATGGTTGGTCTTTCTGGTGTAACTTTCCCCCTGCCCCAAAGTCTCTTGAGTATAATCCCACATATGGGATAACATACCATTAATAACAAAGATTATCCTATCTCTCAGCAAATTTCAGGGCCCAGAGTCTGCCTCCAGGAACCAAGAACAAAGGTCAGCCAAAATCATTATACAACAAAAAGCTCTAGAGCTTGCTATAATAATTGGCCTTGATAATGAACTAATACATAGAGATGCCTAAGTGAAGCTGAATGTGCGTGCTCATTGGGTAGTCTCCCAGTATTAAAACACAATGGTAGCCAGACATGATGGCATACATCTGTAATCCCAGTACTTGGGAAGCTAAGACAGGAGGATCACAGGTTCAAGGCCAACAAGCAGTAATTTTAAGGAGACCTGTTTCAAAATAACAATATATTTTTAAAAAGATCAGGCGTGTAGCTCAGAGGTAGAATGCCCCAGGATTCAATCCCCAGTATGAAAAAACAATAACAGTAGTAACAAACCCCACAGCCATTCATACTGATGTTGAAATTTTCTGAGAAATGTCTAAGTACATAACAGATATGAACAGATTTGCCTTCACATGTATAGAAAACAAATAAATGTAAACATAATTAAAACCAAAATAGCATTTTTATAGTTATATAAATTACCGAGTATTTTACTATGATAACTAATTGCCAAATGTTCATTCATAACTTTTCATAGAATATATGGCTTTGCTTAAAACACTGAAAATGTTGGAGTTTGGATCTCTTTTTTTTTTTTTTTTTTGCGGTACTGGGGATTGAACCCAGGGCGTTCTACCTCCGCGCTACACCCCTGGCCCTATTTTTTATACTTTATTTTGAAACCGGGTCTCACGAAGTTGTGGAGGGCATCACTAGGTAGAGAGGGAGAGAGAGAGAGACAGGGGGAGAGAGAGAGAGAGAGAGACAGAGAGAGAGAGAGAGAGCTGAGACTGGCCGCGAACCCAGATCCTCCGGTCTCCGCCTCCCAAAGTACTGGGATTACAAGCGTGCGCCACCACGCCCGGCTGGAGTTTGGATCTCTACATAGTAGTTTGGTTCCCCCAGATTATCAAATATGTAATTGCTAAAGAGTATTTTGTCCAATTAGAAAGTTTTTACATAATTTTTTTTTAATTTTTAAGGCCACAGGGACCACCATAGAGAAAAGTCTAGCTAAATGTTTTGGTTTCTGGTTGCAGTTATATGCTTATAATATACATGTAAGTCAAAGAGATTTTTGAAGTTGCTTTTGAGATTAATCCAGATGCTTCAGATAGTATGCCAGAGTTACAGAAGTAATCAATATTGTCCATGTGCTTTCAAAATGAATTCTATAATCACCAACAGTGCACCCTTCAGCAGCACAATTTGCTAATTGTGAAGGTGGTTGAAAACTACCTTATCTACACATTCATAATTCAAATGAGTGAGGTGGTTGCACATCTCGCAAAGGCACTGTGTCCTCTGGTCCTTATTTAAAGCTTGCTAGTGTTTTGTATTTGTTTCAAACTGAGGCAGCTGTCAGAACAGATAGAGGAAATAATAGTATGATCAGAAGTCAGGAGTTTGATTTTCCCAAGCGTCAAATTCAGTGTTGAACTGCTAAAAGTTTTAACATCCTAATTGTGAAGTCATTTATTTTATTCCAGCATTCCTCAGAAACCATAAATTGCTGTAAGATGCCAGCAGTTTATTTAGCCTTAAAACGCTTCAAATGTTTTTCTGTCTTTCCATCCCCCATGATTGTTTGGTGTTAATTGCCCTTAAAAAAACAATCTTAGCAGAGAAGGCAGGGGAATGCTTATCTAGCAGTTCATCAGTAGCATTAAAGATTTTAATGGTGCTAAACATGACAGGCAATTATTGAATGTTGTTAAGCATTGGAAAATAAGAATGAGATGCTGAGCAATATACTCTTTTGCTGTTTTGTCTTTATCTTAGTTCCTAATTTGTATCTTTTAACAGTTCAATAGATTGAGTTTTATTTGAAAGATATTTTCTGGAATATGCTATTGGAAAATCAGACATAAAAGTTTTATACCTTCTTCCTCAGTAATACAGTGTGAATCAGTCTGAATTCATATGTATTAGATCTCAGTAATGCCATAGTAATTTAGCAAATAAGATGGAAAGAACTTACATTTATCTGTTATTCTGTGAGTAGTGGTATGAAAGACCTTATGATTCTATTTTCAATTATACTAATTGAATACTAAAAAATTAGAGGTTTACTTTTGGCATTACTTTATAGTTTTTTAAAGTAGAAAATGGAGTTTCTTCTAGAAATATTTCAATAACTTATTACCTTTGAAATACTAATGTTTTGTTGCCAAAGCTACTTTTAGTATTTTGGAAATGATTGAGATTTCTTGAAATTCATTGTACTTTTACAAATATTTTTAAATTATTTGGTTACAGAATTTCATGGATTTGTAAATGACTTCAGACATTTTTATAGTTTGATTTCACTTATTAAGCTATTACTATTAAGACAATTATCACTATTATTATTAAGACAATTAATTACTATTATCACTGGTCCAATCAGAAGTTTTCTTAAGCATCTCATACTACTTTAATGAATTGATTTATTGGCTCAGTGCTCCAATCCTGGAATCACATGGTGGTGTAGGAAAAGTGGAATAGGATTTGAAATAAGTTCTAATTCAAAATATTGGGAGAGCTTATTTTCTCACCTCAAACCATAATTAAAGTCAAATTATGATATTTAAGTAGATGACTGCAATCTATTTTAAAAAAAAAACTATGCCGTGTACAATTTCAGTACACTATTGTGAAGTACTTCTTCAGTTCTTTGTTGGACTGTCCTCTGGATCATTACCAGAACTTCAGCCTTCTTCAATATCAGGAGTGTTATGGTGGGAGTGGTGCTGTGGGCTCTTCCTTCAATTCAGATCAGATTGTCTGAAGAGAAGAATTAAAACTAACAGGCAGCTCTGTTGCAGCTTTAACAAAATTCTATTACGAGGTCAGTAGGAAATAGAAAAAGAGAAGAGGAAAAGCAGCGTGCCTGGAAGACACGCTGGAGTGCCCGAAAGTGGAACTCTGCCCCTCCCTCCGACCCCGGCCCCTTAAATACAATTCTCACATTGGTATGGTTTTATCAGCATTGCCAAGGCAACGAGCTAGTAACTTATTTCTTAGGCATAACTTATTCCTTAGGCAGGTGGTGCCTTCTGGTCTGCTAAGTGCACTTACTAAGCACAGAGGTCAATAATCTACCTTGTTTTTACCTCTATTGTATTGGGCTGTATTGGTTGTCTATCAACTATGGGCACTTTGATGTAACACATGGAGTTTGCCTTTCTCATACTGAGGCCGAGTCACAAAGAATAGGAGGGAAACAGAGGCACTGATTACAGCCAGTGTGGCTGTGTACTGTGATCTTAGGGCTAAAGCTTTAACTGCCTCTATGGTGCTCTTAAGTCTCCACGAGCTTCTAAGGCTGGAGGCTTCAATTGCCTTTACATTCTTACTATGGGTTAATCATTTAGAACAAAGGGGCAGAAGAGAAGGGAGGGGGAGCTCTTGGAATGTAACAGAGCTACCACTTCTCCCTGCCTGAATGACTGTCTTTTACATTTTACTTGAAATTAGTATCAGAGCAATTTTCCAATACTGGCACAAGGAGTACGTTCAAAGCTCAGTATTGCATCTTCTTTCCATCTTCAGTGTTTCATAGCTGAAAACACCACAACAGGCACATCTGCCCTCCAGAGAATAGGTGGACTGATGTCCATTTAACTCTTTCATTGCATCCTCTCCTTCAGACCAAATTTATGATCCCATTTTAAAAAAATCTTTTATACTTCGCTTACAGTAAGGTGATATGCATAATCTCCAACACATCCATCTCTCTCCTAGGAATACACCCAACAAAAATGCATACTTATATTTACCAAAAGACACATTCCAGGATGTTCATAGCAACACTATTACTAATAGCCCCATATTGAAAACTATCTAAATGCTCACCAACAATAGAAGGAATAAATAAGCCTTAGCATTTTCACACAATAGAACGCTACATACCAATTAGAATGGAAAGTCTCCAACAACATCCAGCAATATGGATGATCCCAGATCACAATGCAGAGTGAAAGAAGGCTAGCACAAATGGGCATACACTATATGATTCCATTTACATAAATTCTTTAAAAGTAAAACTATTCTATATTGTAAGAAGTCAGGATATTGGTTGCCTACTAAAAAGAAGAAAAAAGTAGTGACTGGAGGGAACACAAAGGAAGGTTCTGGGACTAGTTTCATGAGTGTGTTTAGCGAACTTTATACTAGTGAAAAATGTACCCTTATGTATAATGACTGTAGTAAAACGTTTGAAACAGATGATTTTTTTATTCTTTGACAAAAAAGAATAAAATATTAGAAATAAATTTACCAAAATAAATTCAAGACTTGTTTACTACAAAACTACAAAAAAACACATCAGAAGAAATTAAAGAAGACATAAATAAATGGAAAAGAAACCTCATGCACCTGAATTAAGATGATAATGTTCCCAAGTTGATCAACAGATTTGAGACAATTCCTATCAAAATCCTAGCTGCCCTTTTTTACAGAAATAGACAAACTGATTCTAAAATGCATATAGAAATATAAGAGATTCAAAATAGCCAAAACGATCTTGAAAAAGAACAAAATAGAAAGACTCACACTTCCTGATTTCAAAACTTAGCACAAAGTTATAGTAGTCAAGACAGTGTGGTACCAACATAAGGCTAGCTGTAGAGATAAATGGAATGAAATACAGAGTCCAAAAATAAACCTTTACATCTGGGATCAATTTCCAGCCAGGGTGCCAAAACAATTCAATGGGGAAAGAATAATCTTTACAACAAATGGGACCAGGATAACTCAATAACTTTAGACTGAGACCACATCGTGTCATAGTTGTAAACAATGTCATAACCATATACAAAAGAATGAAGTTGAACTTTTGCCTTTCATCATATATAAAAATTAACTCAAAATGGAACATACCTAAGTTAAAGTTAAAATTGTGAAACTCTCAGAGGACAACAGAAGTGTAAATCTTTATGAGGCCAGGCGTGGTGGCGCACACTTGTAATCCCAGTACTTTGGGAGGTGGAGACCGGAGGATCCGGGTTCACGGCCAGCCTCAGCTCTCTCATTCTCTCTCTCCCTGTATATCTCTCTCTCTCTCTCTCCTTAGTGAGGCCCTCCGCAACTTCGTGAGACCCGGTTTCAAAATAAAGTATAAAAAATAGGGCCGGGGGTGTAGCGCGGAGGTAGAATGCCCCTGCGTTCAGCCCCCGGTACTGCAAAAAAAAAAAAAATCTTATGACCTTGGATTAGGTAATGGTTTCCTAGATATGGCATCACAACACAAGCAACCAAAGAAAAATAAATTGGCCTTCATTAACATTTAAAATCCTTATTCTTTGATGGACACTGACATGAAGAAGATGGACAATAACAAATTTAGCAAGGGTTTTTATAAACCGAAACATTAACACATTGATGGTGGAATGTCAAATGGTACACTAACTTTAGGAACAGTTTGGTACTTCCTTAAAAAGTTAAATACTATGTAGAATTACAGGATGACAAAACACTTCCACTCCCAGGTATATATCCAAGGGCAGTGAAAACTTAGATCCACACAAACCCTGTACACAAATGTTGATATCAGGATTATTCATAATAGGCAAAGTATGGGAACATCTGAAAGGTCCACTAATTGATGAATGGATAAGGAAGATGTAGTATATCCATACAAAAGAATATTAATCAATCATAAAAAGAATAAAGTATGGGTAGATGCTACAATATAGATGAACTTTGAAAACATTAAACTATGTGAAAGAAGCTAATCATGAAAGACCACACAAAGTTTGGTTTGATTTCATATATGTGAAATGTTCAGAACCAGCAATTTCATATAGACAGAAAGTAGATTGGTGGTTGGCAGATGAGGAGGGGAGAAATGGGAATTGACTGCCAATAAGTCTAGGGTTTCTTTTGGCGTGATGAAAATGTTCTAAAAGTAGATGGTGGTAATGATTACACAATTCAGCAAATACACTAAAAACCAAAACATGAGCTGATTTTTATAGTATATGGATTTTTATCTCAAAAAGAATTTGTGAGCCAGGCGTGGTGGCGCACGCTTGTAATCCCAGTACTTTGGGAGGCGGAGACCGGAGGATCCGGGTTCGCGGCCAGCCTCAGCTCGCTTGCTCCCTCTCTCTCTCTCTCTCTCTCTCTCTCTATATATATATATATATATATATATTTAGTGAGGCCCTCCGCAACTTTGTGAGACCCGGTTTCAAAATAAAGTATAAAAAATAGAGCCGGGGGTGCAGCGCGGAGGTAGAATGCCCCTGGGTTCAATCCCTGGTACTGCAAAAAAAAAAAAAATTGTGTATCTACTTAGAGTTCCCTAGTATAAGTTGTTTATTTTATAACCATTTTCAATACCAAATCTCTGCCACTGATGTAGAACAGTAAGGCAGACTGATTTCTTGGGCTAGGAATGACCTCTCTCCACAGTCAGTATGACAGACACAGATAGGACAATCAAGCATTTTATTCTTGACCAGGGGAATTTTGTTTTTTCTACATACTTGCCTCGAGAACAATAGGGATAATTTGATAAGGTGACATATTAAGTCGGTAGTGAAAGACTATTCAAAGAAAATGTTCCCGTTTCCCAACACGAATCTATAGAATATTAATTTAACTGGCTGTGTGATTTGATGGAATGCGTGCTGGACTAGACCTCAGATAACCTTTCTCCATCTCTTCCTCTGTGACTTGAACTCCTCAGTTATCTCTCTGCATTCATTTTCTTATCTGGCTACTAAATATCCATATACCTGTCCAATACATTTCTGGGATTTTCAAGAGAAGCAAATGGATGCAAGATGTGAAGGGCTTTGAAATTGACAGCACTGTAAAAATATGAGGCATTATTTACTTGACATCTTTCATTTTTCTTCAGATTTGATTTCCAAAGAAGGAGAAACATAAGGTGCTAAGTTAAATGGGTTCTTTTGGATATTGATTGAGAGGGGCTGACTTTTCTTCAGGGAGAAGAATGCTGCATGGACTCCAAACCTGCCCTTGTGTGACATTAACAGATAGGGTTTTATAGAAAACTGTGTTATGGGTTCTTTTTTTTTTAAATGTACCATTCTTGCAGCATGAAAATGATATGCCAGCAGACAGGTTATTGTCAATTAAACAAGAGCTGTCAGAAAGTCAGAAACGTTGAAATATGGTGAGCACGAATCCTAAGCAGATCATACGGCAGCTGCTCAGCTGTTATTCTAGCAGAGTCGCTGCAAGTATGTGTCATTTTCCTGCAGGATTTAATTTGAGTCCCTAACAACGGAGACGTCCCTGCATTTGCATGCCGCTGTCAAGTCAAACCTGGACCTTCTAAATGAGCTAAAATGGGGGAGGGGGAGTGGTGGGAGAGTGACAGGTGGAGGCAATGGTTCTCATCTCATTTTCCTCCACTCAGGTTACATTGAAGAGGCCTGCATCATCCCCTGCCCCTCAGACTGCAAGCTCAGCGAGTGGTCCAACTGGTCACGCTGCAGCAAGTCCTGCGGCAGTGGCGTGAAGGTTCGGTCCAAATGGCTGCGGGAAAAACCATATAATGGAGGGAGGCCTTGCCCCAAACTGGACCATGTCAACCAGGTATTTTCTTATCAGTGAGAGTGTAAAGATATTTTTAAGTTTCATAACGATCGATTTGTTTTCTCCAAAATAGACAAGAGTAAATAAGAACTCCTGAATAAGAACTTCGATCCATTTCATCTTTGAAATCCCTGAGTAAATTACATGCCCCTTATTAAAATCCCAAATTAGATATAATACCTCTGAATTCTTGAGGGATTTTGTACCCTATAAGTGTATGAATGTGAATATAATTCAGTGGAGAAAAAAATGACACCTATCTTTGAAATAATGTCAAGGTGTTTAATCTGTCAGAAAATTGTATCTAACTGGAATGATGAGATTGTGCCACTCTTGTAGTTTCCCCAGACTCTCAGAAAAGACATCTTAATTACCAACTACTTAAAATCAAAGAAAGTATATAGATGTGGGTCTACTATCAGGAAAAAATATACTGTTTACTTGTTTAAATTTGTTTGACATGAAATAAATTGAGGGAAAAGAAGTATTGAGGTGGCCTCAAAGTCACTATAAGCATTCTATGAATTTGGTCATTGGCCTTTTAAATTTTTGTTTGGAGCTTTATTAGAGTGTGGATGCATACTTTGATATCTGCTGTCAATAGCTGTTATTTGTATTCTATTTGCGATAAGAAAAAAAGGCTAATAGGAGGATTGTGACATTTTTTAATGCAAATGAATGTATCGGACATTTATTATCATGTTCGACCTACATGTGAATTAACAAAGAATGAATTTCAGATTAGTATGTGCTAATGTTGTATATATGAATTTGTTACAACTAAATGAACCAAATCCCCAAATATATAGAAATGTTTCATACATAACTAGACTATTTAGTCTCCAAACACACCGTTTAGCAGTACACATGCTTTCCAAATTAACCTAAATTCGTTCATCACAGTAGAATAAAACTGAAGAGAAAAACCTAAAGAACTTCTGAATAAAGTAAATAAAGAGACAGTGGAGAAATTAAATTCCACAGAAAGTATTCTCAAAGAATCCTGATTTTTTCCAAGTTGCTGAATGTATCCCTTAAATTCAACTGAGGTGACTAATACACTCCACTGCTGCCATCTAGTGGAATTGTGCTTCTCTGTCGTTGGACATTTTGCATTTCTAAGATGCTAGTGAATATTTCTAAAGAAAATTCAATCCCATGACTCTAATTGTATAATGTGAAATGAAATAACTGAAATGAAATATTTATTATACAAAAGAATGTTCCTCTACAAGTTGTAAAGCCTTGAATTTCCAGTAGCAAATTTTAATTTTAATAAATTATGATCCACAGTCCCAGTAAAGAGAAATTCTACACATACACCCATTTCACTTTAGGGTGCCTATCAGATCTACAGTTAAAATAAACCGTTTGCCTCAGCACTTTCTTTCCTTTTTTTTTTTTTTGGTTCAGGGGGTTGAACCCAGAGGCAATCTACCTCCAAGCTACACCCCCACCCCTTTTAGTCTTTATTTTGAAATAGGTTCTCACTAAGTTGTCAAGGCTGGCCTTGAACCTAAGGTCCTCCCATCTCAGCCTTCCAAGTACAGGCATGCACCACTACTCTTGGCTTCAGCATTTTCTTTAATGGTGAATTTCCAAAGGTTCAAGATCTTATTCAAAGTTGTCTTTGCTATGCAAAGTCATTTAGCCTAAAACCATTTTTCTGTGACTTTCTATTTCTGATAAAATTGAATGTAGATTTTTATAGAGTGTTTGTGTACTTGTTGTCAACTTACCAGCGGTATATCGGGAGATGGACAACTGAAAATCAAAGCTAAAACAAGAAATGATAGATTTTTGAACATTTGACTTTGAGCAAAAAAAAATGTTCTACATAAAGAAATAGAAACTTGTAGGGACATATGTATTAGTAAAATATTTAGGAAAAGTAAAGAATATGCAAGGTTTTGCATTAATGTTGAAAATCATATATAACACAGATTTTTACTAGATTTATACATTCCTTGATAAAAGGTAGTCCGTTGATTTGAAAATGATCTCTGAGGTTCCATTTCCCAGATGAGGAAGTAAATCCTCAAATCTTCATTTTCTACAAGATAGATGGATTGATTGATAAAGATTGAAACATGAATAGATTGATCAATATATAGGTAATAGTCCATTGGCGAGCTGGATCACAAGGCATTTGCAATCATGTATCAGTTCCTCATACTATATATTTTGAGGTTGCCTCAGTTTCCTGAGATTACTTCATCCTGCTCATCTGATCCTTTCTTTAGCTGTGTTGTTTGCAAGACTCATCTGTGCATCTTACTTTTCAGCAATAAGAAGTGGTTGGTTTTTGCCTCCTAAAGTCTAAGGGAAAAAAGTCAAAATAAATTATTATATATACATAAGCATACTTGGAATTTACAACATAAGTTCCTCTCCTAATGTACTGACATTCTCACTTATCTTTGTTTCTCTCCCTTTTCTTCATTCCTGTGGAATGCTGCTCCAGGCACAGGTAAGAACTCTTAAATCTCCTGGTTCTTGATAGAGTGCTTTTTAAAAAAATTCCTGATTTCTGAGAATGTATTTCTTTCCTTGATATTGTCTTTTATGTTTCACCAGAAGAAAATATCACATTTCCCATTATTTTCTTTTTCTCTTACCTATTCCCTTTTTACTTCCTAGCATAGTTACCTGTGTTTCCTTATTTTATTATCAGGGCCCGAGGGAGGAGGGTGGGAGAACAAGCTTCAACTTCACCTCACTCACCTTGACAAAGCAGTGACACCCTTATTAATGCTCTGTACTTTTCACAAGGAGAGGGACAAGGTGCAGGTGGGCTGAAACCAGTGGGTAGAGGTCACTTCGAACTGATTTGTATTCACCCAACATAGGAGATTAAAATGAAAGCCATCAAAGGATTAGGAAGAGCAACAGTCCCCTTCAATTTTCCCTTCCCCAGAGGTTGTAGGTTAGTGTTTAACCACGTGATATTAAGTCCTATTTAATACACACCCAAACATGACTGTAGTCACATGGCAGTTAACTACAGAATCTTATTCCAACATTGCATATTTTTCTATTCCTACTTAACATAGGTCTACTTTATTCACTTTAGTTGGGATTTTAGTTCACTAAAATTCACACAAATGAATAGTTCCAAAGGGCTATTTAAATCTGTTTCCTAGAATTAATTACATAAAACATTCATGTTCTTGTTCTTTTGTGTGTGTGTGTATGTGTGTGTGTGTGTGTGTGTGTGTGTGTGTGTGTGTGTGTTAGGAAATAGACTGAACTCTCATAGATTATGAAAATATTTTCTTTTAATGGTTGTGTCAGTCTGCTTGCCATGAATTAGGGTCCATTCATTTCCTTTACTTAGTTATTTTTCTCATTGAGAAAACAGCATAATTGGTTCATTGTTCTAAAATTCCTGAAAACAAAATAACTCCCCACATGTGGGGCTGGAAGCCTTCCTGGGAACTGACACAGACATTTTGCTTTGCTTCATGTGGCACTCACTGCTGGGGACTAGAGCCGTGTATAATGTAAGACCAATTTTAGACCTTGGTTCCAAGCCCTAAATGATTGCAAGCCCTAAATGATAGTTTTAAGATGGCTTTACTTCATGTTATGTGTCTCTATTAATATAGCATCCCCTGTATGAAAAACAAGAAATGTAAATTCTCATTATTATGTATATTTATCAGGAAAACCGGCCAAATTATATTTGTTTGGAAAATGGCTATGTTTATGTACTTGTTTCATCCATCCATTCATTTATTTGACAAATCTCTAACACATGAGCACCCTGGGCTCATATCGAAGACACTCAAAACTGTGAACAAGACAGATGGTCCAGAAAATTATCATACAGTGCAGTAGGGGTCAGTACAGGAAAATATGAATCTCATCTGATCCAGTAAGTCAGATCTATACTGACAACTTACCAGCAGAAGAGCAGAATACAACACAGCCGGCCTGCCCCTGAGTACTTACTAGAACCCTCCAGAAGTTCCCCCTATGCCTTTGTTTAAATTATGAACAATAGGAGAGATGAATGAATGGAGCTTAACAATGAAATAATACTTGTGAGGGTATAGTGCTCACCCTCCTTGGGTTCTCCGAGGTCACTGAAGACCATGTGTATTTCAGGTGTATGAAGTCGTCCCCTGCCACAGCGACTGCACCCAGTACATATGGGTCACTGAGCCGTGGAGTGTCTGCAAGGTGACCTTCGTGAACATGCGGGAAAACTGTGGCGAGGGCGTGCAGACCCGCAAAGTGAGGTAAGGTCCAGCTGGATGGCACAGAGAAGAGAGAGGTACGCCTCCCTGTTTCACACTGGCCCTCGCTCTTCCCTGAGTCTCCTGCATAAAATTGCCCTTCATTTTGTTTTTAGGCAGTATGTGTTCATAGAAAACACTAAGAAAATCTGTTTCAAGCAGCAGTTTATGATGTTCTGGTTTTCTGACTTAGAAAGCTTCATGCCAAGGTACTCTTGCAGAAAAGGAAAGTCATGTTGAAAGCAAGCTGAGCAAGTGCAGATATTCAACCCAAATAATGCCTCATAGTCTCACATCATAATGTAGTTCATAGTGATAGTGACATATATGCACACAGCACTTGGCGGACTTTCCCCCATCTCCCTCCCTACTCCCCCTCTTCCCCATACAGGATATTGAGATTGGCATTGGTATTCTCACATATGTACATAATGTCAGTGGAAGTGTTTCCTTCATTAATTCTCCCTCCACCCTCCCCTAGACCACCTCTCTCATCCCACTGGGGTTTCTCCTCTATTATCTAAAGTTCCTTTTATATCCCAATTACTCCCTAGCTTCCACATATGAGAGAAAACATATGACCCTTTACTTTCTGTGACTGGCTAATCTCACTTAACATAATGTTCTCCAGGTCCATCCATTTTCTTGCAAATGACATAATTTTGTTCTTCTTTATTGCTGAATAGAATTCCATTATGTGTATGTCCCATGATTTTGCAAACTATTCATCTCTTGATGAACACCTAGTTTGGTTCCATAATTTGGCTATTATGAATTATGCTGCTATTAACAAGGATATGCATGTATTGCTATAATCTGATTTTAGTCCTTTTGAAAAGATACCCAGGAGAGGTATAGCTGGTTCATATGGTGGATCCATTACTAATTTTTTGAGGAACCTCTAAAACTGATTTCCATACTGGTTGCACTAATTTGCAATCCCACCAACAGTGTGGAAGAGTTCTTATTTCCCAACATCCTAGCCAGCATTATTGTTGTTTGACTTCTTAATGATTGCCATTCTAATTGGCATTAGTTGGAATCTCAGTGTAGTACTGATTTGCATATCCCTAATTGCTAATGATGTTGAACACTTTTTCATATATTTATTGGCCATTTGGACTTCTTCTGTGAGGTGTCCATTTAGTTCAGTTGCCCATTTTCTTAATTGAGTTATTTGTTTTTGAATGTTAAATCTTTTTAAGTACTTTTTTATATTCTAGATATTAGTCCTCTATCAGAGAAGGAGCTGGCAAAGATCTTCTCCCATTCTGTAGGCTCTCTCTTTAGACTCTTGATGGTTTCCTTTGATGAACAGAAACTTCTTAGTTCAGTACCTTCCCATTTATTAATTCTTGCTTTAATTTCCTGAGCTTTGGGGGTCTCATTGAGGAAGTTTCTACCTGTGCCTATAAGTTGGAGTGTTGGACCTATGTCCTCCTCTAGTAATTTCAAAGTCTCTGGTCTAATTTGTGCAGAGTGGAAAGAAGGGATTTAATTCCATTTTTCTACAAATGAATAGCCAGTTGTGAAGGCCAAATATATTTCTAAGCTAAACACATTTTTAAAATAATCTGTTTTAAACTTTTGCTCCTTTGTTTCAAACCAGCTAATTTTTTAATGCTCTTGAATACTGCTGGGAGCCTTCCTTGAAGGCCATTTCAATTTCAATTTCAACTAATTAAAAATAAATAAAGCTTATAATGCATTTCCTCATTCACATTCACTGTATTTCAAGTGCTTGACAGCCACTATGGCTCTTCTGTTGGACAGCACAGATGTAGAATGTTCCTGTCATCAAGGACAGTCCCACTGGGTGGCATCATTCTCCAATACCCCTTATGCCCTTTACTGTATTGAAAAGATCCATTTACACATCTGCTGCCTTTATGGAACTTTAAGTTTCTCCATACTAAGGACCTGTCATATTCACAGGATTTCCCTGATGACTAACACTAGTTTAATACTCATTAAATTTTTTGATACAATATCGGTCATATGAACTTTAAGGATTCTAGAATCCCCGTGAAACAAGTGTCTGAGGTTTCATCATCTTCATTTTATAGACGAGATTCCAAAGTTCTAAGTAACTTACTAGCAACATCCATCTAGTGGAGAGACAGTTTAAGTTCAAACCCAAGTCTCCTGTCATTCTCTTTAACCATACCAGTTTCTTCTAATCCTGCTCAGTGACACACAGTAAAGATAAGTTAAAAAAAAATTCAGAACTTGGCAACACATGTTATGAAATTCATTCTTACCTATAATGTAACTTTTTGTTACTTTAAAATTGATGGTTCTTATTCTGTTTCAAGTAGCACAAATTAATATTTATCATAAAGCTTTTGCATATAAACCTATGTATGACTTTGTTTCTAATTTTTTTAAAGTTCTGTTGTTTTTCAAAAGCCTATCTGAACTCTGTTTGCTTTTGCTCTGAGGGACTTAATAAACTGGCGATGAAGAAGGGGTAGGGTGGTAATGAGTAGATAAGGAAACAGAAGAAAAAGAGGATTCTGTTTTCCACCATGCTACTTCCAAATTAAAATTTTTCCCTCAAAATTAAAAAAGTGTTCATTATATTAAGAATTCAGTTGATTTTTAAGTAGAAAATAATTATAATGAAAGCACTGCTCTTTTTTCTAGCTCTCCCCTTAACTACCTCTATACATGTTGCTTCCTTTTGCTTTGTAAATAGATATCCCCAAACACACTTAAAAGGAACTTTTCAGATCAATTTTATTTTTTGAGTGCACATCTTGATGCAAATAGAGAGAAGAGGTCAGTATTGATTGTGATCTCTGATCGTGTAATAATGTTCCTGTTCATTACTGATTGAGTAGTACACCTTCCTAATTTTATCCTCTGTTAATTGAGGTCAAAATGTTCTGCTTAACTGCACACACTGGGTGACATTTCAGGATAGTTGAGTCTATAAAAGAGCAGGTTACACATATCCAGTCTCAGGCTTCCTCTTTAGGATGGAGAGGCATATCAGGAGTGGGTGTTAGAAGTGGTCTGCCCTGGGAGAAAGGGATATTCTTTCAATGACGTATTGTAGAATTGCCAACACATTGATGACAACAAAAAACAGATTTGGTTACTGTTGCTTCTGAATTCCCTGCAGACAAAATATCCCCTGCTGCCACACCTCCTATGGGTCTCTGGCCCCACCTGTTAGCCCCCCCCCTTGGTCCTACACTATGTATTTCTAATACAGTTCACTGTTCTCACAACATTTTTCTTGCTCCTTGGAAAATAGGCTAAGAATTTGAAGGAAGCAAATGTATTCAAAATGCCTTCCTTCGGGGCGTAAAACTTGATCCAAATACTTACTCTGTGTTCTAGGGTGAGAAAAAAATTGTTAATACTAAATAAAATCTATAAATCACCTGAATGCCAACAATAAGGGGTTTGTTTGTTTGTTTGTTTGTTCTTAGCAGTTGCAGTACATTCAAGCATTGGGATTCAAATGTATTCATTAAAAATATATCTTAGAAAACTGGGCTTGGTGGCACACGATTGTAATCCCAGTACTTGGGAGGCTGAGATAGGAGGATTGTCGGTTTGTGGCCAGTCTCAGCTATTTAGTGAGGCCCTCTACAACTTAGTGAGACCCTGTTTCAAAATAAAGAATAAAAAATAGGGCTGGAGTGTAGCTCGGAGGTAGAATGTCCCTGGGTTCAATCCCCAATATAAAAAAAAATTCTATTGAAGCCAGGCATAGTAGGGCAGGCCTATAATCCCAGTACTAGGGAGGCTGAGACAGGAGGATCACAGGTTGTAGGCCAACAAGCAGTTGACCTGTTTCAAAATTTAAAGAACTAGCAAGACCTGTTTCAAAATTTAAAAAACTAATAAAATAAAATAGGGCTGAGGTATACTCAAAGGTGGAATGTCTTTAGGTTCCATCCCCAGTACCACAAAAAAAAATGCTATTGAAGTTAGAAATTTTTCATGGGAAACTAAAATCCTCCCAAAGAAAAGTATAATTTGTTTCTTTTTCAATAATGAAGTCATATAAATATCTATCTCTGCATGTTTTCATGACTGCGTTTTTATATTTATTCCATATATAAAAACTGCAGAGGTAAGCCAGGTGTGGTGGCTCACACTTGTAATCTCAGTACTTGGGAGGCTGAAACCAGAGGATCCAGGTTCACGGCCAGCCTCAGCTACTTAGTGAGACCTTGTTTCAAAATAAAGAATAAAAATTAGGGCTGAGGTAGAATGCCCCTGGGTTCAATCCCCAGTACCGTGAAAAACAAAATGCAGAAGTAGATATTTGTATGGATATTTTTTAGGCTACAAACCCAATGAATATGACCAAAGATAAAACCAACGGCACAGTTTTCCAGGGTTTGAATACATCGCACAGGAAAAGGATGTTTCTCTTAAATTTGGTAGCAAGATATACAAAAGTGATTCTGCAAAGTAGATTTATGAAGATGCAGTGTCCCTTCTGATTGCAAACCTCTATGAAAAGTTGGAATTCCAGGTATAACTAGTAATGTAACTCAACTGACAGTTTAACACACTGCATCAGGTCTGAGAGGCTCAGGAGCTCAAGTCTTCCTCTCATCTCCTCTGATGCAGTTCTCCTCCCAAACCCATTAATTTGGTCGACCTTTTCTAAGTAAGAGATGAGGAATAAGAATAAAGTTTTTCTCTTCCATTACTATAGTGCCTGGAGAGATTATTAACTATGGTGAAAGTGAAGCCACATTAATTAGATTCCCAAGAGATAGGCAAAGAATCCTTCATGACCACTACAGACTACCTTGACTACAGTAGAATAAAACATAAGGCAAGGTTCATATCTGTTCTGTTAAAAAAAACTAACACTTCAATGGACATGATGTGCATACAGAAATTTATCAATGCCAGTCTCAATGTCGTGCACGGGGAGGGTGAGGGAGCGGGGTGGGAGCGAGAGGGAGGCTCACCGAGTGTATGTGCATATATGTCTCTATCACTCTGAACTTTCATCATGATGTATTATTACAGTGCACACACACACACACACACACACACACACACACACACACACAAACTAGCAACAACAACAAAATCAGGTTACAGGAAGACCCAAATAACCACATGTAGAGAATTTGTACTTTTACACTGATAATTATCTTTTCACTTCTGGCTTTCTTTTCAGGTTAGCAGCAGATGGGAGGCTAAAATTACTTTTAAAATGACAAAACAGCCGGCCGTGTTGGTGCACATCTATAATGTCAGCTGCTAGGGAGGCTGAGGCTGCAGGATCACAAGTTAGAGGCCAGTCTGGGCAACTTAGCAAGACCCTGTCTCAAAAAGTAATAAGGGCTGGGTTGTAGCTCAATAGAACACTTGCCTAGCACAAATAGGACCTGGGTTCAATCCCCAGCACAACACACACACAAAAGACAAAACAAATTGATAAATGTTTCTAGTTACCCTTAAAAACACTTCATGAAACCTCTCATGTAAATATTGCCATGTGCCTCATCTTTGATCATCCGTAAATCAACTCCACCTTTTCTATAGAATTCACTGTTTTTGTAAGAAAAAAGAATGAATTTTATGCCGAAATTGCAACTTCCCTGTGAATCTCTTTGGGCCTCTCCTCGTTCATCCCTGCCTCATCTATGAATGTAAATGACCCCCTCCTTTCAGAGAAAGCTCACCTGACATGCAGAGTTCACATATACACAGTGACTGTTACATTAAAATATTACAATCGGGTCTGCAAGCCTATATTTTTAAATCATGCAGAAGCACTACAGATATTTGGGGAAGGCAGAGATCCTTTTAGGACTGCAGTTTTGGAGAATGTTACTCATTAGATACAAAGCTTCCTGCCCTCAATCCCATGGTGATATCTTAAGATGAACCACCTATCCTACGTGTTGGCCATTACTCTAATCATCCCGCTTTCTTCACTATTACATATATTTTCTTCTAGATGTATGCAGAATACAGCAGATGGCCCTTCTGAACATGTGGAGGATTACCTCTGTGACCCAGAAGAGATGCCTCTGGGCTCCAGAGAGTGCAAATTACCATGCCCGGAGGACTGTGTAATATCTGAATGGGGTCCATGGACCCGCTGTGCCTTGGTGAGATGATTAACCATGTTATTAATACAGAGTTTGCTTAATTCCTTACCACTAAAGCTTGAAAGATATAATGAAGCCAGGCATGGCGGCACACGCCTATAACCCCAGTACTTGGGAGGCTGAGACAGGAGGATCTCAGGCTCAAGGCCAGCTTCAGCAAGTTAGCGAGACTCTCAGCAACCTAGCAAGACCCTGTTTCAAATCAAACAAAAATAAATAAATAAAAGGGCTGGGGGGGTAGCTTGTAGGTAGAATGCCCCTGGGTTCAACCCCAGTACCACAAAAAAGTATTATGAAAAAATAATAACACCAGCATAAACCTATTTGTGTGCCATGTTTTACCAAAGCCCAGTGAGTGTTCTCAGCCACTTCATTCTGTGACTGTGCCGTGTAAAGTCAACAGTGTTCCCTCTCCTCTAAAACAGCCTGACCTCTTGCAAACCTTCTACTCCTTGTCAACCCTTGCTCCTCACCCGCACACAACGCCTTCCATTTGCCTTACAAACACACACAGCGTGTTCAAATCCAAGTTCAAATGATTCCCTTTAGTGAAAAGGGAAAAGAATGAAGCGCTAGTAAAGCCACTTTAATGGTGTCAGCTTATTGTCATCCTTTGCTTTTTGCACAATCCATTTTACTTAACTGGTAGGAATAATCTTTCACACCGTGGGGGTACTGCAGCAGGGTATTAACACTAAAGAGCAAAAGATCCTGGGTAAGAAACTGAGTAGAAAGAAGAAAGCTGCACATCAATGCACTGACTCTGCATCTCTGGCCTGGAAAGCCAGCTGAGAGTCCAAACCACACAAAGCTGCTCGATTTCAATAGCAATAGGAGCTCTACCGTGGGACTCTGGGAAAGGAGTCCTTTGAAATAGCACTGACTACTTTGGAAATTTGACTTACCCTTAAGCACCTTTGGAAAGCAGCATCAAAAGCATGGGGAAGATACATCTACTGTGGAAATAATTTGTTGAAATACAGACTAGGATAGTCCCAAAGAAAAGTGGATTGTGCATGCTTTCCAAGGACATACTGCTTTTCCATCTCTGTGTTAACATTATTAAGGATGCTAACTGATAACTGAAGCAGTTGGCTCAACACAAATTAACAGGCAGTGAAGAATCAGCTCTTTCACTAGGATTTGCAAATGAATTTCTAGTTTAACTCCATGACATTAGATTTGAAGTTATGCCAAATACCTGGTGGATAGTCTACAGTGTCTAGCTGTGTCTATAATCATGAGGTTCTTATTGTCACAGATCCTATGGCAAAAGATTCCATTTTTATAAAATAGGAAACAGTGAACCTAGGCTGCTCCTAAAATTCATTAACAGAAGTTGTAATACCAGGACTAAACAGGAACCATATCCATTTGGTTTCTGTTTTAAGTGACCAAGGATAATCATCTTAGAATAATTGAGGCTCCACCATGTATAAAAGAGAGTTAGTGAAATATACTTTGTGTTCCTGAGAGTTTGCTACTAGAAATGTTTGGAATGAGAATACAATTCAACCAATTGAACAGCCATACTTCTTGAGCTTTATATTTTACTTTTAATTCATCATGTTCTATCACTCAAACCCTCACTAAACAAACACGGATTAAGCATTTACTATCTATAGAGAACTGTTAGATGTAAAAAATACACAGATATGTAAGACATAAGTCATGCAATATACTCATATTGTAGAAAGAATCAGGCCCGTATATAATTCACATTGACTAGGAATAGTATTATACCAGTGGTGTGACCAAAGTACAATGGGAGCAGAGAAGGAGGAAGCAATTAGTATAAGCCTAAAAAATCCAAGAAGACTTGTCTTTAGCTGCTTTCTGTTCTTAGAAAACAAATGCTAGTCAGGTATGGTGGCACACACCTGTGCTCCCAGTATTTGGGAGGCTGAGACAGGAAGATCACAGGTTCAAGGTCAGCCTCAGCAATGTAGCCGGACTAGTTAGACCCTGTTTCAAAACAAAAAATTTAAAAAAGGGCTGGAGATATAACTTGGAGTTAGAATGCCCCTGGGTTCAATCTGTAGTACCACACACACACAAAAAAAAAAAAAAGAAAAGAAATGCTTTCAGAATATTTCACCAGTAAAATGGCAAACCAATCTCTACAGATGCTAAATTGTGTTTGTGTGGATTAGGAAAGCAAAAGCCATTAATACCCAGGTAGTTATTTAAAGTTGCCCTTAAAATTAAAATGATTTTCAGGTCAAAGACACACACACACACACACACACACACACACACTTTTTTTTCTTTCTCTCTCTCTCTGTGTCTCCCTCTCTCTCTCTCATATTATCGTACACTGCTAATACCATATTTAATAATGAACATGACGTGTTGTTAGTATTTGACACATAGACTCTTAAGCTCTTATAGCTAGATGAGACTTCAGAATCTCAACCGATACCTTCATTTTATACATTGGAAGCACTGAAGCATGATGAGGTTAACTGACTTGATCAAGTTATCCAGTGGCCCGACTGTTCTGGCTCATGCTCCAGTGCTCTCCACAATGCGCTAGCTGTGTCCTATGACTGAGAAATCACAAATCTGAGGGGTGCTGTTGTTCTTTGTAAGCCTTGCCATCAAAGCAGTTTCCGGCAAAGGTCAGCTGATCCCATCAGACAACCCGCTGATGAAGGAAGATCCTGCCCCGACACTGTGGAGAAGGAACCCTGTAACCTGAACAAGAACTGCTACCACTATGATTATAACGTAACAGGTACGGGGACAGTCATCCCATCATGGAGTCAAAGGCCAGATCCCACGTCTGAGGGCTCTGAGGCCTCCCATCAGGACATGTCATCTCCATCTTAGCTATTAAATGACAGAAATACTTATGTTCTAAGTTTTAGTAAGCATCAAAATATAGAGCATAAAAATATCACACAAACATTGGCCTGTAACGTAGGTTATGAATATTCTAAGTGACCCTATTTAAGATATCCTCCCACTTTGGGAAGATGAAATAAAAGAAATATTTTTGCCACAGATATCATATTTATTGAAAGATGTCCTCTTTCAAAAGATATTTATTGCTATAGTAGAGTGGGAGCAATAATTCTTAGGGTATGTGGATAGTTTATAATCATGATTAGTTTGACACAAAAATATCAGCAGTCTTAAACTCATCAAAGAATATAAATCAATGTTATCAAAAGTAGAAAAAATAGATGAGCATTTTTTTAGAAAAGATAGGTTAATTAGAAGTTTAATTTTGTTCCTAAAATTAATTTAATGTCATCAAAGCTCATACTTGAGGAAAATATTTCATTGGTTCATATGGTTTGGGACAACATTGAAACTGACTGGAATGTTTTACAAGTAATTCCACACTGAAAAACTCAAGAAATCTTACATTCACAACACATAACAATCAGACTGGCTTTTCATTTCTTTTGATTTTTGTTTTCAGTTTCCTTTCATGACACAAAGGGGACCAGTGTTCTCTGAGACATACCTACCATGTTAGCCTGGAGAAAAAGATGATGGGATTATTTTGCAAAAGATATAAAATAAGAGAATTAAATAAATATGCCCCAAATGATTTTTTAAATAAGTTTGTATTTTAAAGTACTGTTGAACATAGACAATAAGTGAAATGTGTAGCATTTTATTGAGTATAACTACACAAAGTACCATCCATCAAAATTAGGATCATTTTGCTAAAAGAGAAATAATGCTAAAACTTTAGATGCTATTTTTATTAGGGAAAAACATAAAGGTTTCAAGTGACATTGATCTGTAGGCCAAAGCCATTTTTACAATATCACCAAACAGCTAGCTATCAAGATTGTCAAGTAGACATCTGCCTTGAAGAATAATCCCTGTAGCTATGTGCAACCCCAGCAATTCCATTTGACTCCTGATATGTTCAAAGCTGGGGCCCATATGCTCTGCATGTGGGATGATTGATTGTGGGGCTTAGGAAGCAGTTGTGAATTAAGGATGGGATTCAGGTCATCAGAGTTTCATTTGAAATCTGCTTCGTGCGTAGCCTTCTGTTCTGATGGGTGCCTTTCCTTTCAGACTGGAGTACGTGTCAGCTGAGCGAGAAGGCAGTCTGTGGAAACGGCATTAAAACAAGGATGTTGGACTGTGTTCGAAGTGACGGCAAGTCGGTGGACCTGAAATATTGTGAAGAGGTGGGTGGGTGCTGGGTTTTATCTTTGTGAGTAAATTCTTCCCTAATAATTCAATTCACATGGAGCCAAGTGACCTGTGCTCCATGCAGCTCATTGCCAGCAGATGTTGCTCTGCACTATTCACAGGCTGTTTAGTACCCTCTTGAAAAGAGACAGTATCCAACACTACGGAGTTCCACATTTAATTTCCTGGGGTTTGTTCTGCTTGGAGCCCAAAGGTATGCTAATTAGCTTATTCTGAAAGCAATGCTTGGGAAACAATAAGTAATCAAGGTGAATAAAGGCAATAAATCTTAATCAGACCACTCATCATCTTTCATAATTTGATGTGAATTTTGTATGGTGCCTGGGACACCTGCCAAGATCCATCATTTATTCTCTCTGTTGCTAAACATTGATCTCATGTGGTTTGGCAGCAGATTTTGATATTAGGATCTAATACCCAGCTGTGAGACTCCTAGTTCTCAGACCTGGATAAGAGAGCTTGAAATTCAAACAAAGAAATGGAGCCTGCCATTATCATCTTTTTGGTACAGAGAATTATCACTGTCAGCTCTCTAATTGACTGAAAATAATATTACTCCCAGATAGTACCTTCTGAAATGTAAGGAAGTATAGTTGCTGACCATTCTTAGTTTACATGGAGCTGCTACACTTCATGTTGTAATAATCTTGTTTGATTTTCATACCAAAAAGGCACTCACATTCCTGCCAGGTTTAACTCCCTGGTCATCTGAGGTCTACTGGGTCATATTCAAACCAAGATAACCAGAAGCCCCAATACATGTGGAATAGACTACGAGGAGCTTCTAATCTCATTAAGAGTTCAGCAGATGAGGTCACCATGGAACCCTGTCTATACATTCTGGGGGTAATTATAAACCCATAGTAAATTGTCCCAACTCCTAAGGAAAACTCTAGATGGAAATATTTTAATCCATTTGATATCTTTATCATGAACATCTAGCTTAACTTCCTTACATCTCTGTCCATGCAAGCAGAACTCTCAGATGTGTTGGAAACATCAAATTATTTAGTTAATAAACACTTCCCACCATAATCTTACATTACCTATTCATACCTTAGATTTAGATAATGTAAACTTCACTTCCAATCATTTTTGAGGCTAATAACATAGAAGCAAATGTAACCATTATAAAAATAACACTATTGTGAACAAAGATTATTATAGTCATACACTGGCTAGAGAGCTGTCTGTGATTTTCTTTTCGTTGATTAATACAGCCTCAACTTTTCAAAGGCATGCATAGATGCCTTCCTAGATCCGAATGTAATATAAAATAAATAGCTCTGAGAGCTTGTTGAAAGCTGAACCCAAATCAGGCAAGACCAATTTTAAACTATATCCTATGATTAAAGGACAAAGGTATAAATAAGATCCTTGATTTCCTAAGTGAAATATGAGTGAAAAACCTGAGAAATGACTAATTTTAATTATCTTAGAGCCAAGATAAGCTTACCCTTCAGTGAAAATGTTGTAGTACTTCAGTACTGCAATACAATTAGGGATTCAAATCCTAACATCCTGTTAAACACTGTCTGAATTGGATTAAACAGCCCACATCCCATTTTATCCATCCCTATGGCTGCAGCATGGCTCCAAGAAAAACTGGGCTGTTTTTAAACAATGGACCGATTGCCTAGCTACTAATACAAACCCTGCATTCAGTGCAACAGCGGTAGGTAACTCTTGCTGCTTCTCTAATCGCCACAATGAAAGATGTCATTACTGCCCAACAAAGAAGAAAATTAGGGTTAAGACCACCGAGCAGTTTATGTACTGTTTTTTATGTTGTGTGTGTGTGTGTGTGTGTGTGTGAGTGTGTTTGAGATATTTACTCACCTGATACCTAGTAATTGGTTTCTCTTTTCCTGTTCTTTGAAACCCAAATAGATTTCTTATAATTTTCTTAGACTCATATGTTAAGTAGATGGAAGGATGGATAGATGACAGATAGAAAAATAGATAAACAAGGAAGAGAGTAAACAGATACAATAAATGTAAGGAAAAAAGTAATACAGGGTTAAAATGTCTAATTAGTGGCTATCCAGAATAAATGTAAGGAAAAAAGTAATACAGGGTTAAAATGTCTAATTAGTGGCTATCCAGAATATCTGTAAACAGATAGCCTCTTTCAGTCACTAGTGAAATAAGTCAGTAATAGTTGAATTCTGTGATTGAAATTCTCTCTCTCCATTAAACTGTTGTCTACCTTAAATATAACACCTTAAATATACCTTAAGTATATTATTTTATTATGTCACCTCAAGATTCCTATTTCCAATCTCCCATGACTTTTAATCTTTGAGAGGATTTAATTAAATGATATTGTAAAAATTTTCATCCAAAATACTCAAGTTTGACAAGTATTTCTAGTGCAGAATATAATGGAAGTACCTGCCAAGAGATATAACACACAAAGCATTGATCTGATCCTCTTTTGGTGTACAACTTAGAGTTAAGAGCTATGCTTCAAATGCAATGTAATATTTTAGAAAAAGTCCTTTTACTGTCTTATTCTGTTGTATAAATTAGAAAATATAAACTTTTCTTTTATGCAGAAACAAAAAGGTCTTAAAAATTCCAAGAATTACCAACTTTTAAAAAGTTATTCTTCTACCAAACTAAATTTTCCTACTTCAAGCTACCTTGTCCTTTAGACTTTTCAAATGTTTGAATAGACAGTTAATGAATTTGAAACCTCTTCTTATATTTTTAAAGTAGGATATGTAAATGGTAAGTAACAACTCAAATGCCAATAAAATAACACAACATCATTATCTGATGAAATATTTAACACCAAAATAACTCATTTATACCATAGGTACTGAGATCAGTTTTGGAAGAGAGAATCTTTGCTTAAAAATTCGTATCAAACATTCATAATCAAAAAAGGACTGTCATTTCCTTCTGAGAAAAATAACTTACTTAAAAACTGCCTTTTGTTGTTTTGTTTTGGTGCTGGGAACTGAACCCAGGACTGTAGCTAATTAGGCACACACTCTACTACTGAGTTATACCCCCAGCCCTAAAACTGATATCTTATTTCAATACATTACATGATTAATGTGAGTAGCAATTTGTCTTTAAAACCTTACCCTTTTGCTTTTCGGTTTAACATGTCCATGTAAAAATCATAATACCATGAAGATATGATTATAGATTTATATATTGATGATACTCTTGGTTTTTAAATAATAGAAAGCAAATATACTTATTTACTCCTCATTTAGGGAAATTAATCCTAGTGAATTTAGGGAAATTCACTCTGTTTCATTGCTTATTGAAAATGTTCACTCTATACATAAATATATGGAGTCAGTGGCTTTTCCATTTGTCCTGGGCCCTGGACCCCCACTTCCCTGGGTGGAATCATCTTATACTTTTAATAGTTTGGATATTTGTCTTCCAGATTTTTTTTTCCTATCATGCAGCTTCTTTGTTCTCCCTTCCTCTCCCCTTCTCTCCTGTGCAGGGTCTCTTCTTCTCTCCTCTCCTCCCTTTTCCTTTCTTTCTTCTCCCCACATTGACTATGTGTGTGTCCATGCCTCCGTGTCGGTACACACAGATCTACCTCTGTTCTTTCAGCTTGGCCTGGAGAAGCACTGGCAGATGAACACGTCCTGCGTGGTGGAATGCCCTGTGAACTGTCAGCTCTCTGACTGGTCTCCTTGGTCAGAATGTTCTCAAACATGTGGCCTCACAGGTTTGTTGCTACTGCAATTAGCATTAGGCTAGTGGTCAAGGTATATGAAATAAAATGTCCCACGTGTGGTGTCATGTTGGATAATCAAAATGGTTGGACTGGTTGTCTTTGTTTCCAACCCATATGCACCTTGCTTGTTCCTGGGTGTCCCGGGACAGATTTCCTGGGAGACCTGGGTGATGCTTCCTCCCAATGAGACTTTAGGCTTGAGCAACAGTAACACACCACTGAAGTTCATCTCTTTGTATCTCTTAAAGGAAAAATGATCCGGAGAAGAACAGTGACCCAGCCCTTTCAGGGTGATGGGAGACCATGTCCTTCCCTGATGGAACAGTCCAAGCCTTGCCCAGTGAAGCCCTGTTATCGGTGGCAATATGGCCAGTGGTCCCCATGCCAAGTGCAGGTATCACATCTCAAGAAGCTGTGTGGAAGTGTGTGCCCTTCATCTGCAGAGACCTGGTTTCAAAAATAATTCTCAGAACTTGACGGTTGCAGATTTCCCCTTAAAGATTTTAGTTACTTTGCCATTTTATTACTGTTCAATTAGTTTTGATAACAAACACTCCCTATCCTATACTTTTAAAATCATTTAGAGACTGATTCATTTTAATGAAAATTTATTTGCCTGTCTTTGGCTGGAAAACAAACAAATTGTCCAGAGTATACTTTATAGCTTGTGCCCTGCAAGGCTTCTCCCCCAGGGTTTCAAATGCTTCTCTAACTGCTCATAAATTAAAATCAATGATGCAGAGTGAGTGTGAGTGATGAGCTCCCTAATGAATTATTTTTCTTTTTCTAATTAGTTATTTCTTCCTCCTTTCCAGGAGGCCCAGTGTGGGGAGGGGACCAGAACAAGGAACATTTCTTGTGTAGTGAGCGATGGGTCAGCTGATGATTTCGGCAAACTGGTGGATGAGGAATTCTGTGCTGATATTGAACCCATTATAGATGGTAATAGAAAAATGGTTCTGGAGGAAACCTGCACCCAGCCTTGCCCAGGTAACAACAGCACAAGAAAATTCATATTTTGGTGATTTCTTCCCAGGATCAGGGTCAAGAGGGGGTTGCACATGACAGGATAAGTTAAGGTATGTTGGTAGTCTAATTCAGTAATATCTATACCAACAGCGATGCACTGTATGTGGGTAAGTGTGAGCACGGCCTCCTTCCTGATGGTAGTGTGAAGTCCTGTCTTCCATGTGGCCTCTCTTAGAATCACTCTGGAGCTTTAGCATCTGCAGGGGATGATAATTAAGGCCTTACGCCTATGTTGAACAGATAAAGTATGAAATAAAAGTTGAGAAAATAAGCATTGAGCATAATCTATTGGGGATTTCCAAAAGGAGAGACTAGAGAATGAGGGAGAGGCGATGTTAAAACACATAATGGCTAAAGAAAGATTTAAGTCCTCATAATAAAAGTGTACTCTGAGTCCTAGGTGAAATTAACAACAAATTTATACCTACACATACTGTAGTTAAAACATAAAATGTAGAAAAATAGAGCATCAGAAAGCATTCAAAAAGAAAAAAGAGGATGACTTGCAACTGGAAGACAAGATTATGGAAGAATGGCATTATTTAGATTCAAGGTTGGATACAAGAGATGCATGACATAAAATGTAGAAAGCAAATGTTGTGTGCCAAATAGGATAGAAATAATTAGAAGACAGAACGCATGCAGATTTAGGGATATGGGCTTGACGCAGAGAATTGTAAGAGAGATTTTAAGTCAAAATATGCTAGGAAACCCATCCTTGGGAAAGATAGTGAGGCAATAGTTTATTAGTAAACTGTAAGTGAAGTACATATATTTTATTCCCAAATGGAAATTTTTTATTCTCTAATTTTTTTATATTTGTGATAAAATATTTATTCTTATTTTTAAAAGTGCTTGTTTTTAGTCTGGTTTTGTTTATTTTTTGTTTTGTCTCTGCAACCAAAACACCTGACAAGCACAACTTAGAGGAAGAAAAGTTTATTTAGGGCTCATGACTAAAGGTTTTGGAGGTTTCAGAGATCACACCGTGGTCATCCAGCTGGCGGCAGCAAAATGACTTGGCAGCAGGGCTTGAGGGTATGGTGAAGGAAGAAAATCCCACCTTCAATCATGCTGGCTGGAAGCAGAAAGAGTGAGAGGGGGGACCAGGGACAGATAGAGTCTCCAAGGCCACACCCCCAGTGACTTGCCTCCTCCGGCCACACCCCACCTCTGACCCTTGCTGCCTTGTGCACCATGCTTCCAACATATGAGATTTTGGGGAGACGTATGTGTCTTCATTATACTACCCACAGCACAAGCACCCACTCATTTGACTTTTCTATGTTAAATATAACTATGGGCCAGGCACTGAACTTGAGCTGGAAATACAATGATAGAATCTGACCCTGTCCTCACAGAGCTCACCTTCTATTGCAAGAGATAGTTACAAGTATAATAGTGACATAAATAAACATAAGATCATAATTTGTGGTAGATGATGTGAAAGAAAACTACAGGATCTCATAATAACAATAACATAGAACAGAGCAAACAAACTGTTTTAATTAAAGTAATTAACAAATCCAGATGGGGGCTGCTCTTTCCTTATAAATTACAATCTATTCATTTAAGTTCCTCTCTTGTAGTTTTCTCTAATGATGGGTTTTGAAAGTTAGCAATATGTGTGCTAATAAGCTTTAAAAAGTAGAATACTGAATCAGCAAGTACATTTCATGCATTTAATTGTCACATCTTTGGTAAGCATGGCTTAATTTTATTATTATCACAATGGTTTACAATGGTCAAAATATTAAAAGTATGTGTAGTAGAAGAGAGTGCCTCACTCGCATTTGCTGTTATTAAATCTTAGAGCCTTGACATGGATTATTTGAGGATGATGATTATATAACTCACAGACTCCTTAAAAGATTTGTTGGTTTTGTTGCAAAATACATGATGTTAAATGAGGATAAGCACAGAGCAAAAGCTACTAGTAAAAGGTTACATTTTATTTCTATGTAGTTTATAATCACTGGGGCAAAGTTACACTACATTTATATAAACAAGCCTTTTTTAATTTTAACCTTAGCAGTTTTTACTGCATAATTAAAAATCAGGTAACCCAAATGTGGCATTTCCTAGGAGATAGAAGTGTTTCTAAAACTTAGACTACTTAAAAATTCTTGCTAGTTTTTTTTCCTTAGAATTTCCAAAATTACTAGATTTTTTTTTGTATTTAAGGAGTACCAATGATGTTCTCTAATAAGTCTACAGAAATCACTCTTGTACCATACATGTATCTGTTACTCAATAATTCATGTGTTTCCAGGATTTATCAATCATATCATAATCAGTTTTTTCATTAATCAGATCTCCAGGCAACTTTGTTCTAATACTAGACATCTTCAGCATAATAAAGGCAATATGAAGTAGTCGTGTGATATGGCTGGAATAATTAAAGTGATAAGAACCCCTTATGGGTTTATGTCTATCGTAACTAACTATATATTCTGAAGAGTATCACTGAGAAACTAGTTCTGAAGAATGAATGGGAATATGGGAAAAGTGTATTTCATTCAATCTTCCCTGTTCTCAAAATGTTTGAAGATATTTAACACATGGATACACTATGGCCCAGCAATGCCATTCCTATGTATATACTGAATAGAAACGAATAAATATAAGTTCATCAAAGGCCTGAACCAAAATATGCACAACATTATTATTCATAATGGGAAAACTTACAGCTTCCCACTTGCTCATCAGTAGTAGAATGGATGTCTAAATTGTGGTATCTTCACACATGAAATGAAGTATAGCACTAAGAATGAACAAATTAGAACTATATAAATATATGATAGATCTGTGAAGCATTTAACGAGTAAAAGAAGCAAGACACAAAAAAGTACATGTGCTATGACTTCATACATAACATGAGAGGGTTTCTGAGATTATAGGAATACTCTCTTCCTTGATGTAATGTTGATTACATGGACATATAATCAGATTGTGAAAACTCAGCTATTTGTGCATTAATGATATGTGATCATTTTGCATATACTGTGTATTATTCTTCAATAAATATTTGAAGAAAGGGGGAGGAAGTTGATTAAAGATGTAGACCAGAGGAAATAGGGAGCATCATTTCCAGTATTGCAGCTGCTCAATTGGATGTCTCATCTCAACTCCTCTGGGAAGAAAGAGAAACAAATCACAGATAGCAACTTTCTTAGTTGTAGCCTTCACATCCCCTTGAAATTATTAATGCCTAGAAACCAAGTCCTATGTATAGTTAGGTTAAAATAAAACCCTTTACAATGATCATTATAAGAGAGATGGTAGGTTTTAACCAAATATTCATTTCTTTGGAGGTGGTCGTAATGATCAGGTACTTCAAGGCATAGTTTATATGTTATATAATTAAGTAACACATGGCCCAGTAATAGTCATTTAGAAAATAACAATAGTTATGCAAACTTATAAAATTCCACATAAACTTGCAATTTTTAAACACTTATCCAAATCTTGTATCATGCATGACTAACATACCTATAAATGCTTATCTATGCAGTTAGAATTAAAAGACTGTCTGGCTAGCTATTCTCCAGGAGTTTGGATGTAAACCAACAACCTGTGTTTTGCAGGTGACTGCTATTTGAAGGACTGGTCTTCATGGAGCCTGTGCCAGCTGACCTGTGTGAATGGTGAGGATTTAGGCTTTGGTGGGATACAGGTCCGATCCAGAGCAGTGATTATACAAGAACTAGAAAATCAACATCTGTGCCCAGAGCAGATGTTAGAAACAAAATCATGTGATGGTAAGTGCTACAGTTCATGAAATCTATTCATTTTTGTTTTGTGTTGGTAAGCAAAAGCATCAGATAAAGAATTTTGTTTTAAATAAGCAACTTTGCTAAGATCCCACTTATGGCTGAGAATTAAATTAAGAATAAGATTCTGAATTATAAAGATTTAGAGGAAGAAAAATCCTGTCACTCTTTATAAATTAGATGTTAAATATTGTAATAAAATATTTCTAGTTTTATGAGTTAAAAAAGGCTTATATAAGCAGGTAAAATGGAACCTGCCTGTAATCCCAGTACTTGGGAGGCTGAGAAAAGAGGATCACAGATTCAAGGCCAGCCTCGGCAACTTAGTGAGACCCTGTTTCAAAAATTAAAAGTTTTTTTAAAGGCTAGGGGTATTGCTTGGAGGTGGAATGCCCCTGGGTTCAATTCCCAGTACCGCCAAAAAAAGGCTAATATAATTCAGTGCATGTTGTTTGTACCCTTATAACAATAAAGATCATGCATGAATCTAACAATATAGTCCATTTATTTAAATTAAATTACAGAATTAAAGGAAACTTACAAATCTACAGAAAAATGAGAGGCTTTACTATATTCTCAGAAATTGATAAATCAAATTATCAGTAAAAGTTAGAAATTTTAATTTAATATAATTTGACATAGAATATATATGCACATGTCTATGTACCTGTATGCTTATATACATGCACATAAAACCATTCACTCAATATTGGCAGTGCATGACATATTCCGTAACCATAATGCATTCAAATGTTATGGTTTGGACACAAAAGAAGTTTTAATGAAAACAAAAGAAGTAATATGTAGTAGAAAATATGGGATCCAACAACACTTTCATCCTACCTGTGTTCTGAGACAATTTAGATATGTAACATATAATTGCAAGAAGAATCTAAAATATTACAATTATACTGAAAAATTGGAGGAAAAGACTTAGGATGTTGGAGAACGGTTAAAAGGAAAACCAAATGAGATAGATTACTTAAACAAATTAGATAAAATTACCTATCCTGTCAGCTTAATTTTCCTAATTTACCAATCAGAAAAAATACTCATATGCCTAAGACAGGGTAGATACAGAAGTAGAACAAGCTCAAGGTTTACAATAAAGTAAGTAACTGCCAAGACAAAAGAGAGTATTGTTTATCCCTGATGGCAGTGAAATAAAATTAGAAATCAGTAACACAATAGTTGCACAAGCAATCCCTTCCCGCACACACAGAAGTAAAACCTGAAAACCATACTTGTAGCGTACTACATGTCAAACATTATGTGAGGTGCAGCATCAAAATACTTAATGGAGACTTTAAAGCTTTAAGTGCTTACATTGGAGGAGGAAAGTTAAAAAAAAATGTGCTGTTTTCAATTCAAGGAGTTTTATTTTTAAAAAAGGAAAAGGAAGTAGAAATCAACCAATATAGACACGTACAAATTCAATGAAATACAAAACAAAGAAATAAGAGATAATTAACAAACCCAATAGCTTGTTTAGTTGGGATTTAGGAATATAGGTATGTTTTTATAATATTTACATGGCAAATTACAGACAAGTTGACATTTGATCTTCAGAAATGAACTTATCTTCAGTTGTCGATAGATTTAATAAGTCCTCTACCCCAGGATTGTCCTGGGCAACAAAATGCTTCTGGTAATGTTTTTGTGTCCCTGCAGATGGGCAGTGTTATGAGTACAAATGGATGGCCAGTGCTTGGAAGGGCTCTTCCAGAACAGTCTGGTGTCAAAGGTCAGATGGTATAAATGTAACAGGTAAACTTGCAACTTCTCTTTATTTGAAAGTTTTCCTGTAACACACGTGTAATTTATTAAAGAAAGTAATGAAGGAAACAGAGATAATTTTTTCAGTTTTCAACACATGGCTGGGATTAGAAAACCTTCACTGTATACACATGTGGTCACCAATGACAAATTATTTTATTTTATAATGTTTCAAATTCTCCCTGACTAATAAATAGACTTTTTAGATATTGCTGCTAGAACTTACTTAACTAAAATACTGCCTAATTATAATAAATGATTACTATAAGCAATTTTCAGATTGTTTTTCCTAGAAATTTATATATTAATAACTGCATGTTTCATAAAAGGTAAATGTTTCTGCTTGTGTCCCTTGAAATACAGACCAAAAATATCACCAATGGAGTATGATTATACAAATCCAAATAACTTTCCTGGATTCAAATATCTATAATTTAGAATTTTTATTAACTAATAGGAAAAACCTATTGGTAATTCTCAAACTGAGAACATCTGAAAAGCCCCTTTACTAGGTTCCCACCCCCAAATTATTATCCTTCCAAAGGAGAAATCCAAAAGAAGTTTTTTATTGTACTTTGGCCTAAATATACGTCCAAAGAACTATCCTAATCTACAGTGACTAAGTTTCATTATCTGAGCACAGTAAATGTGAGGGATCCCAAGGACCAATTACCAGAGAAAGAAAAGCCAGATACGTAGTAAATCACCCTGCAAATATCCTAAAAAGAATGAAAGTTGGAACAAAACCTCAACTACAGACACATGGATCTCAAAATCTGTGTTACCTTAAATAATTTCTTTTTATAGATCTAATGGAGAGGAATCTCCATAGCATAGTGGCAGTACGAGTATTGACAGTACCTGCTTAGGGACACCTGCTGTCTTGCCTCTGTGGCTTTCACCCTCCTGCAGGGAAAAAAAATAGTGCATCTGGATGCCTCTGAGTAATGTCCATTTATAATTTTAACTTTAATGTCTACAACAAGATAATAGGAGCAGGGATCAATGTGCCTTTTGAAAGGCATCAATTTTTATATTGAATTTTAAATTACCTGGATTTCTTGAAACCTGATTACTTATTTCCTCCCTGTGAAAGCTGGAACAGGATGTCAAATTGTATTCTTGTGAAGCTAGGATTCTTTACATGAGAAAGCTGTATCAAGAAACCCTAGATAATGGCATCTCCCAGTGGACACATTTGTAAGGGAAAAAAAAAAAAAGACACCTGCCAGGAAATTCTTTGCTGTCTCTCAACAGTACTATTGGGGGGGGGGGGGAGAGGGTGTGATTTTCCCTAACCCCATCCTAAGAGGTATGAATAAGAAAGCATAATTTTTCTGAATGGGAGTTGTATAGGGGTCATACATTCAACTTAAAGGTGAGAAATTAATGTTTACATTCTTTTTGAAACTCTTCCAGAAACTTAATGGCTTCCCCAGAAGGTCCTGTTAGTTTGCAGTGTTTTTTCAAATATGGATGCTAATAGTATTTCTCCACTGTTTTTCTTCTTGTTAAAAGCTACTACAATTGAGACTATTCACCAATGCAAAGGAAAGTCAAACTTTAAAGACTTACTTGTAGAAATATATATTTTAATTTCTTTTTAGTTTCAAGTGTCCAGTGCATTCATTTTTTATAAAACTATTTGGTACCAAAAAACCAATGTGTAAATGATTTGTGATGAACCCTGTACACATTCTTCTTCCATCTTTTAGCAGAGATGAGATTCTTTATTAGAAATAGACAACCATGTGAAATATATTACCTACCTGGATCAATTGTTTAATTTATAAATTGCCCTTATAAGAAATTCAAAGCATTGCTTTCCTTTTAATGATAGTAACTAATATGGCCACTTAACTGAAATTACCTTGAAATGATTAGCTGCTTTTCCATAACAATTTTTCCATAAATATTTTGTATTTATAAAACTGAGAAAAATCTATTGAACTGAACAAGTATAGTTTGAAAGTATAATTTCCTTCCATGTTACCAATATTGTTTCTTTAAGACATCTATTCTCATATTAAAATGTCACAACAACTTAGGAACAGGTGGTACTATACTGGAAAACAAAGAAGGGTAGATTGCTGTAATATCAAGTTAAAAAAATAGTCCAAACAAAGTCCTTAGTAGCTACATTGGTTTTCTTCCCTCTACCCCACCAATAAATACCCTAAATTAACAGGATAGTGATTTTCTCAAAAAGAAATATGCATTATAAAAATATATTTATGCATGGTCATATAAATTCAAGAGTTATTTTAAGGGATATAAAAACTACTGCCTTGAATAGCCAAGAATGAATTTCAACTTTAAATTTCAATCATTGGGCTTGGCTTGAGAAATCACTGACAAAAGTAGGCTATGTGCAACTAATGTCTACAAAACGGCAGCTATCACCTCACCTTTTTGACAAATGAGTATTGTACACCTACTAAGTACCTGGTGCTGTGCTGTCTCTCCTGGGTAATGGGCCTCAAGTGGCCAAAGCAAGTGGTGAAGGTTAACCAGATATTCCACAGACAGAAGAATCCTGGGGATTCCCAAATGTTTCAAGATCAAAAAACAAGATCAAAAACAAGATCAAAAACAAGTCTCTAAAGCCAGTGTATTTTTATCCTAGCAAGTGGTGCTATTTGTCAAAATGTGATTTTCTGTTCTGCAGGGGGCTGCTTGGTGATGAGCCAGCCTGATGCTGATAGGTCCTGTAACCCACCCTGTAGCCAACCCCACTCATACTGCAGCGAGGTATGTGTAAGTTCATCAGGATGGACAAGCCACCTCCATCATGTGTCACCCCACCGTCTTTCATGCAGTCCACTCCCCACCCTACACCACTCCCCCAAAAATATGTCTTGAGACATAAAAATCCTATTCCTGGACCTCATCTTTTAACAATGTAAACAATCCTGAGTGCACTTACTTCTAGAATAACTTTATGTATAATACAAAAAGTAGGGAGTATTTTAAATGTAGTTAAGACAGAAATTACATGCATGTGATAGATCCCCCAAATGATTCTTCTTTTTTTTAGAGTCATCTCTTTATTCATTTATTTATTTTTAAATATATTCATTTATTGGTGCATTGTAGTTATACATTTTGATAAGTGTCAGGGTATCAGAAGCATGCATGCACACATCCCAAACGATTCTTCTTGAAAGCTTTCTTTTCAAGTAGGCTCTGGCATGCTTTCAGCAATCACCTTGCATGCCTTGTGTAAACCTTCTCGTTCTCCTGCAGACAAAGGCATGCCACTGTGAAGAAGGGTACACGGAAGTCATGTCTTCTAACAGTACACTTGAGCAATGCACGCTTATCCCCGTGGTGGTGATACCCACCATGGAGGACAAAAAAGGAGACGTGAAAACCAGTCGGGCAGTACATCCAACACAACCCTCCAGTAACCCAGCGGGACGGGGAAGGACCTGGTTTCTCCAGCCATTTGGGCAAGGTGAAATGACTAGACAGTGTTGGTTCAGAATCTTCTAGTTATACATTTAGCTAATGACAAAAGATTTGTAAAATAAATAAGCATTTTCACATGAGCTATTATTTATTATTTCATCTATACTCATTTGTTCCAGTAAGAACATCTATTCTTTTATCTTTTTTTTATTCATACCCAAGGTTCATGGAAATGAAATTACTTTATTCTGAGAAAACTTTTAGGATTGATACTACTTATTTCAATCCCAGTCCTAAATTTACAAGTATAGTAAATTGCACATTGAATAAAGAGATAAAACAATGAAAATATATATTAGGAAAAGGTATGCTGTCATTTACAACTGTGGTAAATCATACTATAAATACTTTCAGTTTGTGCACAGAACTTTCAGTTTGTGCACAGAGAGGTAAGGGTTTGAAACTTAGGTAGAACTTCAGTAACACAGTCATTGTACCAAGGGCACTTGGTAGCCCCCAATTTATATCAACCCTGAAAGTTTTCATACTTAAAAAATTCACAATCTGTACTAGCAGCAGATACATAGGGACAGAGATGGAGTCATCCCTTCTGGATGGGATGATCCAAACTTGGAAGCTGACCAGACCATTTTCATATTAAATAAACAGCTCTTGATGTATCTGGTAATGGATTTGAAGCCCATACAGGCAAAAGCTTGAAGTCTTGATGAAGTGCTATTCACTACGCTGCCCACTTTTTCTCCCCAGTTGGATTCAATCATACACGCATTCCTAGAACTAACCTGGTGCTGGAAAATGTCCTATAAGGGCTGCCTAACTGCTAGGATCATGCCTGTCCTTCTCACACCAGGGAGGAACTACTGATTCAAAATTCTTCTGTTGAAGAATTTTCAGAGCCAAGAAGCCCAATAGTGGAATAGCTCCTTTGATTCTAAATTGAGCTTAAAAAACTTAAAAATGTTTGGAATTGAAAAGAAACAATATTTATAATACTAACTGAGTTCATTTCTAGCAAATGATGCAACTCCAGGCCAAAAAAAAAAAAAGTTTCACAGTACCCATCTGCTTTTGAGGCTTTTCAAATACTGAATAAACCAGTCTCTGTGGAGTCAATGTTGCCTAATCTATAATTTTAACACTAATATCATATATAATTATACACAAGCAACAGAAATATGATGTTAGAATGAAATTAAGTTAGGCAACCTCATGAATAGCATCTTATGTTTGAAGTTTATTCAGAGCATAAAATTGACAAGTTCAAAGAGGATGAGACCAGAAAACCAAATTAGAAAAGTTCCAGTCATGCCTGATTCCATATAATAGAAATGGTAGGAAAAAAAGTTATTTAGAAATCATTTTATATGTTATTTTAAAGTGATGATTTTTGAAAATTATATTAATGATATTATAAGATCCATTTTAAATCCCACTATAGGTATGGACTACATAGAAGATTATTAGTTGCAGAAAAAAAGTTAACTATATTTACTTTCTTTTCCTCTGAAACAAAAATGTTAAAATGACAAAATCGATGTTCAAATGCCTATCTGCCTCAACTCAGATTGTAGCACTTTCTTAAAATTGCATTATTTTTCATCATTTAATTGCCATTATCAATTTTGGAGGAAAATGTTTAGCATTTTGAAGTAAAATTCAGATAAGAAGCAGTAGGAGTTTAGCCATATAAACTTGACATCTGAACACAAACACTATTTGTTGCTTTTCAATTCAGTCTTCATTGCTAATTTCTCTTTAAACAAAGCAGCAGCTGACTCATAACACAGCTTTACATTAATCATTAACTGTGCTGAAGCAATAATTCATTTTGAGTTTTGAAAGGACTTGGTCATATGTGACTGGTCATTGGTCATAGTTAAACACTGTCATATATATTCCAGACTAATGTGAATTAATTTCTAATATCCATTCTTCATAGATGGGAGACTAAAGACCTGGGTTTATGGTGTAGCAGCTGGGGCATTTGTGTTACTCATCTTCATTGTCTCCATGATTTATCTAGCTTGGTGAGTGTTTAAATATTTCAGAATCTAATGTCTGTACTTCACAGAAAACACTTTCAGTTGCCTATAACACAGGAACATAAAACTAATGTCTGCTAGAAGCATGCTATATTTGTTTAGTGTGCACATGAAGTTTTACAAAAGTAAGGCTTTAGTCTTAGATGACCTAAAAATTACCAAATCTGAGCCATTTCGTTTCAAAAGATCAACCAGGGCTGTTCCAGGTCATCTTTTCAAGTTTGCTACCTTGCAGGTATGCCATAGAAAGTTGCTGTCTATGGATTGTGGTGAGCTATATGTTTATGTATTGAATTACTGCAGGAGGAAAATGTTATGGTTATACCTAATCTTATTCAACTATCTTGGTGAACATGTATTATTTATAAGTGGGGCATTATTTAGAAGTTTTCTGTCTAAATACAGAAGATTATACTATAACATTAACCTCTCTTGTTAGTACCAGAGGAATTCCATTTGGATAATTTGGCTTTCATAAGATAGTAAAATACTTGAAGTTTACTTTACATTTTTTAGAACATAAAACTATGGAATTCAAAGAGACCAGAAAATCAAATTCTAAGGTTGAATTTAGTCAATGTGTGCAAATAGGCAATTTAGATCGATCAATTAGTTTTGCTTTTCTCATTTAAACAATAAAACTTACAACTGAAGACTGATTTTCTTTCTCCCAATTTAATGAATTTCTTACAGCAAAAAGCCAAAGAAACCCCAAAGAAGGCAAAACAACCGACTGAAACCTTTAACCTTAGCTTATGATGGAGATGCAGACATGTAACGTTTAACTTTCCCTGGCAACAACCAGTTTTGGCTTTCTGACTTTGTAGTAGATATCCAGGGGCCACAATGACAGTATGAAAACTGTGTGGATTATAATTCATTTTGACTTTTTAATAGAGCGTCCTAAAGAAAATTCCCAGAGTGCCACTGGGAATACTCAAGACAGAACCACTTACAAATAGACCATCAACCCTCAGAATTCTAGGAGATTTAGTTGAATACATGCTGCATCTTGAGAGGTATATGTCATCTTTCCTGAAATCTACCAATTGAAAAACCACTTTTTCTCTAAAACATAGTGGTGAAATTGGCCAGATGGGATGCCTGAAGCAAGACCATTTGCAGTGTTAACCCACAGAACTTTCTAGCATGAAGCGTTTATACCAAGATCTCTATAATACTATAGCCCAGCATAACAACATGTATACTCAATTGAATGACACACATTATAATGTCATATTATGTACTTATTAGTGAACAGCTTTAACAGAGAAGAAGAGATCAGCTCTCAGCTGAGTGGAAAACCCAATAAGTAAATTCAGCACCTTCATGGTTGATGGTTGTTTTTATTGACCTGCATTTCAGAGACAAAGACTCTTTCATAAGACTTTATTCTTGTCTCTCTCCAATGTACAAAGGCTGGACATGTACTAGTATCTTAGAAGAAAGAGTCCCCAAGTTCAGTATTTTATAGTGGTTATTGTCTGAAAAGCTAATTTGCCTGTGTTGATACATTTCTACTTTCCCTAATTTCCAAACTGGTTGCCTGCATCTTTTTTGCTATATGGAAGGCACATTTTTGCACTATATTAGTGCAGCATGATAGGCACTTAACCAGTGTTGCCATAGAAACTGCCTCTTTTCATATGGGATGAAGACGTCTTTGCCAAGAGTGCCAGGAAGGCATTTGCAAGTTCCTGTATCCTGAAGAGAGAAAAGTTCAGTTTGGATGGCGACGGGATGGAATCAGCATCACACCTGCTGTATACACTCTTCCTTATCGCTGCAGCCATTGCAAAATTGACAACATGGTGGTAACTTAAGTGTTGAAGTCCCTAAACCCATCAACCCTCCAAAAGGTGGATCCCTCTAGTTGGTTTGTAATTGTTTCTTGAAGGCTGTTTATGACTAGATATTTATATTTGTTACCTTTGTTTAAAAAAAAAGAAAAGAAAAGAAAAAAAGGAACTGGTTGTCTTTTTAATTTCGAGCAGATGGAGAAAATAATGTATCAGCGATTTTTGTAACTAAAAGAAATCAAAACTATGTGTTGATTTTTCTTTCTCCCTGATTTGCTTTCTTGGTTTCAGATTGGAGTTTTGTCTTACAGGCAGTATTTCAAAGTCATAGTCTTTTGTCTTTGTTACTGGTAAATTTTGAAATAGTCTTTTTAATGTATGATTTCAGAACTTAAAATTTTCAAGAAAGAAGAATGAGTATCTTGTCCACGGCTCCATTAAATATCTAGACCAAGGGTAGCAAACTTTTATCTGTGAAGAATCAGATAGTAAATATTTCAGCCAGGTCTATGTTGCAATTTCTCGACTCTGATATTATATAGTGCTGCCAGAGATGAAAGAATGAACATGGCTGTTTTCCAGTAAAACTTTCTTTACAAACCAGCCAGCAGGCCACACTTACACGGCCTAGTTTGCTGACCCCCGCTCTCAGTGGATTTTAATGTTCTCTGTCATGTCATCCTTAGTTTTCACTAATTTACCCTCCATCTGTCTCCTGTGTTTCATTTCAAAGATGAAATTTCGCAGTCATTAAATTTACCATTGCACTGGAAGGAGCTATATTTTTCACTGATGAACCCCTGAGAATGTCACAGTGGAACAGTTTCTGACTTAGCAGACTTCTTTCTTATGAAAAGAAAGTTCAAAAGGTGTCATTAAAAGGCAATATCATTTTTCAGGCAATATGTACTGCAACAACCTTTGGGTGAGGAAAGAACATTAGTTTTTCAGGTTTTTTTAAAAATAGAAAACAAGTTATTTGATCTTTGTTATGTGCTGCTGTAAAAGTGGTTTTTGATTATAAGGTATTTTACCTTCACACAGTACATAGTGGATTGTGAACGCCCCCTGCTGTCCATTAGAGGATTTGCAAAGATTACAAAAAGATGTCAGATTACGATGTCAATGTCCCCAAAATGAAACTATTTCTACATATTTCAATAAGAATTCACTGCAGTAAGCATTTATTATTTGTCCAATATTCAATTTAATAAGTAATATAAATCATTTCAAAGAGAACAGGTAGTCAGGAAGATGAGAATTTCTCTTTAAGACAAGGATTTCATCAAGGAAACATAAAAACAAAACCCACTTCATCCGTTTTATGAAAGGGGAAGAAAAAATAATGTGTTTACTCTAAAGCTGTTGTCAACATATAGGCTCAAGAGTCTCCCAGATAATTCTCAAGTCAATCTCTTTGAATAAAATAAATTCCATTTGTTCAAAATTGGTTGAGAAACAAATGACTATAGTTACCTGAAAAATTGCCAAAAGTCTTATGAAATGTGTTCAATAACTAATCATTTTGAGGTGTGATGTAGAAGAAAATATTGTTCCTACCCAATACTTAAGATATTATAAAATATCATTAATTCAGAAGACAAATCCATAGTATCCTACCTATGTTGTAAGAATTAAATGAATTAAGGTCAAAAATTATAAAATGTTATGAAAATATGATATGTTTAATTCATAAATTGATTCTATTTCACAGCCCTCTGTATATGAAAGAGATCAGGTGCAATGTTACCTAACACTAGGGAACACCCCTGACGCTCATCATTAGGATAAATTATTACTGGGTGGCCTGTTAGAAAGGTAAGGAGAAGGGAATTTAGCTGTTTGGCTAGTTTGGATAAATAGGAGGCTATCGTATTGGTTTCTAACTTGAAAATAGCATCTTATTTTTGTTCTTGGCCTGAGTTCATAATGAGTTAAATACCGGAATTTTGTCAGAACCTTATTCTTCTTGTTCATTCTAAGAATTCAGGAGAAGAATGTGGTAGTAACTTGTCTATTGACACTTTTGCCTTACCAAAATGATCTGTGAGTCTAAAAAGATTTAGAACTACTGTTCTATAAGTAGATAGGTCTGCTTGGTTTAAGAAAGAAATGAAAAATATTGACACAGTGCTATATGACTGTGTTTGGCTGTTTCCGTAGAAACCACATAGAAGTAGCAGAGCTGGTCTCTCTTGAAAGGGGGCGATTTGTTTATACATCAATACCAAATCCAATGCATTGGCCGTAATCCTTATTTCAAAGCCTTTCTGATGACACTACAGTGTAGCTTAAGCTTATTGAAAAGGAGTGCGTAGAAGCATGTCTTTACTAATTTAATAAAAGCACAAATTACTTATAACAAGGCCAATATTTATGGATTATCACATGTAAGACACTCTGCTAGGCACTATTAAAATTAGTAATGGCTTTTGTAAACATAGGTATCTAAGACACTCGAAAGAAGGGAAATAAAAAGCTTAAGGAGTAATGATTGCACTGACACACGTTGCCCTTCACTCTAGACTTGTTTAGAAATGTGGTTAGTATTTTTCCATATGTAATGTGAGTGTCTTGGGACATGCTGTGAGGAGTTTGATTTTTTTCCCTACTCCACCCTCAGGTAGGTGGAGTCAGGTAGGTCATTGTGTCTTAATCAGCATCTGTTAGTTCCTGGACATTTAAAGAAAACCTCACTTCTTAGTTCTTACAGGGAGCAAGTAGCACCTTTCCATACTGACTTCCTCCAACTCCTAGCATCCTTAATCTTTTATAATGCTTTCCTTTGACTGATCTCTGTCTACTCTATGCTTATCAATGGTTAATCTTGTCTACTTCACTCAGAACCACCTTCCACTGGCCACGCCCAAAATTTTTACAAGAAAAAAAATGGAGAATACATATATCCCCTTCCTATTGGAATCAAAGTGTCACTTAGAGTGTGAACATCTTGATTTAAGCAGAATGCAGTGGTCAAGGAAATAAGTAAAGTGGGAAGAAAAGATGTGGAAGGCATGCCCCCCAAAAAGACCTTTTTCTGTAAAAATGTGAATTCTTGCACTTGCATCATTAACACTGGGCACCTTCACTAGTGCTCAGTATCCTGTTGTTCCTCCTAAGTCCATCTTTGTGTCTTCATTCTCTTTGCACCTTACAAGACAGTGAGGGAGGCCTGTACCTTTCAATACTGTACAGAAAGAAGCACCCATTCCAACCCCATGGATCAGGGTCTAAATAGATTTGCAAGAATCATGCTTCCCAAATGATCTGAGATCTCACTGTTTATAAAGGTCATTGCCAAATCCAAATGTGTTTCTTGTTCTATTTCCTCTTAAGATTGAGGATATTGAAAGGACAGAAGTTGATGAACAAGTCTGTAAGGAACCTTGAAAGCACGACCTTCCTGGGTCCCGTGCAGATGTGAGAAGCATATCTGCTTCTTCTAGCCCTGGCAGCCCCACCCGGTCCTGCCCTCAGATGGTCCTGGCCACACATCAGGATTTCTGGGATCTGAAACTGGTGTGTGGGCCTAGTAAATGGCTAGTCTTTCATAAAAAGGATGTTTTACAGTGTGATATGGTAATTCTGTATCTAGCAGGGACATGGTTATATCTACATTATTAAATGAATAAAACAAATGCTAAATGAATAAATTTTGCAGTTCTACTTTTCTGCGTGCTTTTACCAAGCCAGACCATTAAACAGGCAGTATACTATGAGTTTTAGGTTGTGGGAGTCATGTATTCAGTGATCAAAAATCTCTGTTCTATTTAGAATATAATCAGATGTCAGTTTTATCATTGTGTTTTGAAGGTTTTTGTTTGATGAGTAACAGTTTCTTCATTATCTATTTTAAGCCTCAATAAACTTTCCCCAGCTATACTTCAGGAATCTAATTGTGTTTTATTTTTAGAAAGTAAACATTTAGATTCCATTTTCTGGTACTTTTTTCTGTCCATTTCTACCACAGAGATTTGAAGAGATCAGTATCTGTCATTGAAAAATAAAACTTTATTAAATTTGCAATCTGTCTTTCTATAAATTATAATCTCCCAAATGTGTATTCTTTGTTAATTTAACTACCTGAATATTTATTTTGTTTAAATAAGGAGGCAGCTGTCTATGCGTTTTTTGTTAATATTACTTTGTAAATTGTGTAATGTAATTTATTTTAATTATGTACATTTCTTTTTTAATGCACAAAGTGTCTATGTACAATTAACTACAGATTTGCAAATAATGTCACTAAGCTTTATTCAGTTAATACAGATGGCATGTGAAGATGTAATATGATTTTTTACATTTTCATATGGATTATTTGTAAATAACTATATTGCTGACAAACATAAACACGGAAGTCATTTTCATTCTAATCACGTGTGTCTGTGTCTTAATTTGCTTCTTAAATGTGGGTTAAATTGTTTTTTTCAGCAAATACCCAAAGTTCTTTTATGATATTGCCCTTTCTTGGGTGTTTGCTAACAACTGCACTTTAGTTTGAGAAATTCAAATTGTACTTTAAGCCAGGCATGATGGCACATGCTTGTAATCCCAGTACTTGGGAGGCTGAGACCAGAGGATCCAGGTTCATGGCCAGCCTCAGCTACTTAGTGAGGCCTTCACAACTTAGTGAGACCCTGTTTCAAAATAAAGAACAAAAAATAGGGCTGGGGGTGTAGCTCAGAGGTAGAATGCCCCTGGGTTCAATCCCGATACCACCAAAAAAAAAAAAATTGTACTTTATTTAAAAGTCAGCCAAGGCCACTAGATAAACCAACATGCTGGAAGGACCTCTTTGTTTCCAATTAATTAAAGAGGGCACCAGCCAGCAGAGGACTGCCAGGTACTCCAGAACAGAATACAGCTCTTCCTGCCTCATCAGTTTTAAGGCCACGTCTACTCATAAGGGGCCTAACCTGAAAACCAAGGCAAGACTCATGCATTAAAAAATTCAGGGAGGAATGAACAAATTAGACAAATTACTGTCAGAGAAATTTATAGCTAAAACATTTTCAGAAATAGCTGTTTGCAGCCAGGCGTGGTGGCGCACACTTGTAATCCCAGTACTTAGGAGGCGGAGACCGGAGGATCCGGGTTCGCGGCCAGCCTCAGCTACTTAGTGAGGCCCTCAGCAACATCGTGAGACCCGGTTTCAAAATAAGGCATAAAAAACAGGGCCGGGGGTGTAGCTCGGAGGTAAAACGCCCCTGGGTTCAATCCCCGGTACCGCAAAAAAAAAAAAAGAAATAGCTGTTTGCTAGAATATAACTAAGCAGGGAATCCTTTAATCTCTTACTATATAAACCACTCAAAACATGAAGCTGGCCTCCAACACTTGAGGAAAAAATGGTGATTTGGGGGTTGAGTGTGGCTCAGTGGTAGAGCACTTGCCTAGCACAGGCAAGGCCCTGGGTTCAATCCCCAGCACCGAGTGATTTCCAGTCTCCCTCTTTTCTATATTGTTCACTATAATTTAATCTAGAGAAAAGTTTTTAAAAATGTATCGCTTAGGTACTTCTTTCTCTGTATCTGGGCATTCATAGTCAGGTGGTCTACTTCGTATTTTTGTGCAGCTC
>PVJS01002573.1:68610-83264 GCA_004027185.1 Glis glis
AACCATACCTCCAACCGGGAGCCATGTCTGGCATGAACTCGTTTATTAGAAAGCACACCTCTCTTTTATAGTGGGGGCGGTACAGGAAGTTCGCAATGAGCACGCTTTCCTGGGGACCTCTCATAGGTAAAGGCACCTGTTGTCTATGAGTACGGAACCAATCACAGCCCTCCTTAGGTCACTTCCCCCTGAGGAATTCACCAGCGCCATCTTTGCCATTAATATGCTGAATTACTGCCACGTGGGAGAGGCCCGGTACTACAGAGCAGGCTTCTGCCAGTCCGCCAGGCCCTTTCATGGCACTGGGTAGAGGGCCCAGCACAGCTCCAATTTATGTTATACAAATACAAACATAAACATGACTGGTCTATATCCTACATTTGTTTTTTCTGTGTCCCTTCTACTTCTTTTCATTAAACTCTGAATATATTCCAATGAACAGCTAATACACAGTTTAATTTATATCTCTCACCAGTGTCTATTACTCTGAAAAGATATTACATATCATATATAATATACACACACAAATGTATTCAGTGCAGCCCAGCTTTCTGCTATTGCTGTAATTTTCTTCTTGTTTTCAAGTGAATTCCCCACTTCCTTCCCACCTTTCTCCATAGCATCTCTCTACCATGGTCACTCAAGTTATCAATCTCTATGGTCCTGTCATATTTTTCTCCTTGATCATATAATCTTATAAACATGATGGTGGTGGAAAGCAAGAAGAGAGACAGAGGAGGAGAGAGAAATGGTCCAAATTTAGTAGATGCATTTAAGAAATAGCTTAATTTTCTTTTCTCCTTTACTGTTTTTGTTTGTTTGTTTGCTTGTTTTTTGTTTAGTTTTGTTTGTACACAGATTGAACCCAGGGGCATTCTACTTCTGAGCTATACCCCTAGCCCTATTTTATTTTTTATTTTGAAACAGTGTCCCGCTAAGTTGCTGAGGCTGGCCTTGAAATTGTGATCCTCCTGTCTCAGACTCCCAAGTACTAGAATCACAGGTGTGTGCCATTATGCCCAGCCTTTACTGTTTTTAAATACTGCAAAATGCCCTCCCATGGACAACACCTAAGGCAAATCCCATAGCTCTTTGGCAATAGTTTTGAGTTATGGAAAAGTCTCAATCCAGGTTAAAGCAAACATCAACCCCTCTCATTGTTCTCATTTCATTAACTACTAGCAAATTTTAGCAACTTTTCTTCTTTTCATGTATATATTGGTACTTTGATTCAGGTGTTTTTTCTTTTTCTGTGGACCTAGAGAATAAACCCAGGGGCATTCTACCTCTTAGCTATACCACCAGCAATTTTATAAATTTTTGTTTTGAAACAGGATCTCTCTAGTGAGAGGATCAACTTAGTGAGACTCTTGAGAGTCTCACTAAGTTGCTGAAGCTGGTCTTGAATCTATGACCCTCCTGTTTCAGCCTCCCAAGTACTGGGATCACAAGTGTGCACCACCAAACCTGGATGGCAGGATTCAGTTTTCTATTACATATAACTTTTGATTGATTGATTGACCAATTGCAGTCCTGGAGATTGAACCCAAGGGTGCTCTATCACTGAGCTACATCCCCAGAACTATTCTTATTTTATTCTGAGACAAGATCTTGTAAGTTTTCCAGACTGGCCTCAAACTTCTGATCCTCCTGCTTCAGCCTCCCAAGTAACTGGGATTACAGGCATGTGCCACTGTGTCTAGCACATATAATTTTTAAAAGGCAGTTCTAGTGATGCCAATGTGGTTGCAAATTTTAGGCCATCAAATAAATGTTGACTTTAAAAAAAAAACTTTTTGGATTCTATTTCCCCAACACTCTTTTTCTTTTTTCTTTCTTTTTTTTGTGAATCATAGGCAAAAATACTTTCACAATGGTACCTGTCATGTCACCAACCCCGTGGTGAGGTTGGGTTTTCTCTCCGTCCTGTCTAGTTCCTGTGCTCTCATCTCAGGCTCACACTAATCCTGAGCACAGGACTACATGGGAGCAACAAAGCTGGATCCCAATCTTATGTTAAAACCACACTTTCGTCAGAGCTTTGCCCTTATTGTCACCTCTGCCTACAACTCCCCCCTCCACACTGGCATGGCACCCCTCGCTTCCTACAGTTCTCTGCTCAAATCTACTTCCTCTGAGAAGCCTTCTTTGACCACTGTTGTCACTCCTGCCCTTCTTTAGTTTTCTTTTCAGCTCCTGTCCCTATGTCTTTTTATTTTTGTTACTTCCCCCCTTCCTACAGAATGGGAGAGGCCAGTTCATTATTTGTTTGGTTCCTTGCGTGGAATGATACTGGACACATAGGAAGAATAAAGAATTGATGAATTCTTGTAAAATGAATAAATCGAGCACAAGAATTCATGAACTGCAAAGTTTCAGGATAAAGAGTAGCTAAGGGTGAGTAGCAGATCGATGACAAAGATGTCACTGGGGTTAAAAGACCAAGTAATTCATCCAAAGCTTGGAATTGTCAGTTCTCCACTGTTGTGAATATATTTTATTTTTCACTTGACAGATGTTAACCTAAACACCTCAGAAGGCACCATGTTGTGACGTGAACAGAATGGTAAGAGCAGCTAAAGAATTACAAACAAGAGAGACTGAGGCTGGCATCTTAGAGGAGTTAGAGGCCAGCTGAGGATGTTCCAGTAAGATGCGGGGTGTGAGATTTGAAAAACCATATTGAAAACAAGGTCTGTGAAACAGAGAACCCATTGTCATTTGTGCTCAGTTTTAATTGAATTGCATGACCAATTCCACCAGGAGTAGGTTAGGGAGTGCAGAATACTAGAAAAGGAAGAAAAGGGCAATTGCAAATTTATAAAAAGCCTTTGTTCCAGAATACAATAGCAGTCTGATTATACTATTCAGTCTTAAACTAAATTAATTTATTGTGTGATGTCAATAATAATTAAATTATACACTCTTTGCTTCAGAGCACATATAAAACAGGAAAACAACAAAATACAGTGACAATTCAAAGTGCTTCCCAAATCCCCATAATTTGCTTTAGAACAATAGAGGGGGTATTAACCATGTAAACACATTAGCAGATCATTTAAAAATCCTTTCCTTGTAGAAAACAATGTCTTGGCTTCCTTGAAGAATAAAGTGAACTTCCAAATCAGAGTCAGCCAGTAAGTCCGGAAAGTTATCTGGAGAGAGCAAACCCCTTATGGGAAAGTGAAGGCCTGTGTGGCAGGCTTTCATAAGCACAGTAGGTAGAATGAAATCCCCATCAAATCACATCCCCAGCGACCCTCCAGCTGCTACTCTGACAGTTGATGTATAACTGTCCCTTTCACAATTTATCTTTATAAACGGTTCACTCATTTATAATATTTGTCTGCTAGGTGGTTTTTTTTTCTTTTAATGTTTATCACACTTTTTACTATTTCTTTGCCAAAGGGTTACAAGCCTTCCTTCCTATGACACTACCTTGCTCTGTATGGGGAAAATGGCTGATAAAAATAAATCAAGAACGGTATCCTGGATATACAAGGAGGCACAGTAGACTAGATCTTTATTTGATACGTGTATAAAAGACCCTTGAAATTAATTTTGAGTATGCTTATAAATTCTAATATCTATATGTAAGAATCATAGGAAAATGAAATTAAAATACATCCTATAATTAAGCATAAAATGATAGACTGAGGCAGTGTCTGGTAGCTATCCCAACATAAATGCATCTTGCAAAAAAGATTATGGCATCATTTATTCAGCAATAAAAACTAAAGAGGCCTTTGATACAATATCCTTCAGAATAGGTATAGCATCAGCTTTCAAAAATCAACAATTCCTAGCCAGAAACAATGAAATGTAATTATGGATTCATAATCAAAGCAGATGTAGCAATAAATCGGTACATTATCTCACTTAGTTTTATTACACTGTGTGTAAGAACGGTCCATTGGTATGAAAGTAATAAGAGAAGTACCCACACTGACAATGACCAGAGCCTGCACATCTTACCAAGTTGCTAAGAAAAGGAAATGAAGGAGGGATAGGAAAGAACCTCCATTGGAAGGTCTATTTTGCTTTCTGGCAGGATATGGGAACAGAGACAGAAGAAATATAAATAACATGTGAACTTATAGAAAAGATGAACATTCATAGTTAAGAAAATGTCATTTGAAACAATGACCCAATAGACTGGGAAAAATAAGGTTTGACAATTCGCTATCTTACAAGCACATAAGAATGAATTTTGTTTGTTTGTTTTTTACTAGTGGAGGAAGTATTAAATTCAAATCAATGAAAACAATGTAGACACTTTTTTTTTTTTGCAGTACTGGGATTGAACCCAGGGGCATTCTACCTCCAAGCTACACCCCAGTCCTATTTTTTCTTATTCTTTATTTTGAAACTGGGTCTCACTAAGTTGCAGAGGGCCTCACTAAGTAGCTGAGGCTGATGGCAAACCCGGATCCTCCGGTCTCAGCATCCCAAGTACTGGGATTACAAGCGTGCGCCACCACGCCCGGCACTATTTTTTAAGATAAAAATAAACATATTTTGACCTAGTCATTCCATCTCTCAGAACTGATTCTAACATGTTGAGATAGATGGATAATTGATAGATAGATGATAGATAGATGATATATAATGTATTTATATCATGTATGTGTATGCATGTGTGAAGAGAGATAATAGATGATAGATGATAGATAGATCATATAAGGCAGGATCATAATGATATACTATAGGAATATTTATTTTATCATGTTTATAATGGGAAAAGTATAAATCAAAGCAACATAAATAAACATAAATAATGAAAAGTTTAAGCAAATAAGTTATGATACATACATAATATAAAATCTTTTCTGCAAGATCCTTTTACTTCTGTCTTTAATTTGTAAGAATTTATGAGAAGCAAAAAGTAATGAGAAATCATAGCACACACATATTCACATACTATTTCTTAATTATGCTCCAAAAATGATCTTTGAGCCATTTATTTTATTCTGTTATTATTACTATTTTTTTTTTGCAGTGCTGGGGGTTGAACCCAGGGTGTTATACTTGCTAGGCAAGTAAGTGCTCTCCTGCAACACCTCCAGCCCAAGCCATTTATTTTATTTTTTAATATACTTTTATTAGCACATTGTAATTATACATAATAATGAGGTTCAAAGTGATAGAAACATACATGCACACAGCACTTGGTGTGTGTTTTTCTCTGGATCTCACCCCACTCCCTCCCCTTCCCCATACATATCATTGAGATTGATATTGATAATTGCATATATGTGCATAGCATTATTTGTACTGTTGCCTTCATCAAGTCTCCTGTCGCCCTCCCTCCTCTAAACATCCTCCATCGGTCCACCAGAGTCTCTCCTCCTTTATCTTAAGAACCTTTTGTTAGCCAATCTCTCTCTAGCTTTCACATATGAGAGATAATATACAACCCATTTATTTTAAATGTTACAAACTATTGATTAGAAATTGAGTCAAGTTTTGATTCAGCATAAAATTTAAAAAAATATTTTCTCCTAATTATGTTCTTATAAATCTAACCTAAAAAGCAATTATAATTGAGGCCCCTTCAATATACATAAAAGGAAAAATAATGCCAAATATTTGTCATTTTGAAATGGGCCTTTTTTCTGCCTAAATCCCTATCTTCCAAAATAACTTTTAAAAATTCTTTAAACTCTCTGGCTCATTGTTGCTAATGTGGGACTGAACTTTGGAAGTGTCAAAGGAATAACAAAAAGAATTATTTTTGCATTTTAGCAACTGCCTGAAGTTAAAGTTAATGAACTGAAAAGGAAGGTTTCTGCAACATTAGGGAGAGCAGCTGGAAAAAGAAGTCCGTTTTCTGTCTGCAGTGGTCGGTGCTTACCAGATAATGGGCAAACCATTTGCAGCTTATCTGGACTTAACATAATAAAACACTAACTTGGAAACACAGAGAACTGCTCATTGTCTTTCTGATTAGATATCCAGCCTCAATTTTTGAGGCTAATAAAGTAGGCAGGGGAAACATTTTTTTTAAAAAGTGCATCAAAAGGCCGGGCGTGGTGGCGCACGCTTGTAATCCCAGTACTTTGGGAGGCAGAGACCAGAGGATCGGGGTTCGCGGCCAGCCTCAGCTCTCTCGCTCTCTCTCCCTCTCTCTGTCTCTCTCTCTCTCTCTACTTAGTGAGGCCCTCCGCAACTTCGTGAGACCCGGTTTCAAAATAAAGTATAAAAAATAGGGCCGGGGGCGTAGTGCGGAGGTAGAACGCCCCTGTGTTCAATCCCCGGTGCCGCAAAAAAAAAAAAAAAAAAAAGAGAGAGAATTGGTGAGCCCGACCTGGTGGCACACTCCTACAATCCCAGCAGACTCAGGAGGCTAAGACAGGAGAATTGCAAATTTGAGCCCAGCCTGGACAGCTTAGGAAGACCCTTTCTCAAAACAAGCAAAAAGGAAGTCTGACGTGGTGACACATGTCTGTAATCCCAGTACTTGAGAGGCTGAGACAGGAGGATCACAAGTTCAAGACTGCCGATCAGTAACTTAGTGAGACCCTGTTTCAAAATAAAAATAAAATAGGTGCAGCTCAGCTCAGAGGTAGAGAGCCCCTGGGTTCAATCCCCAGTACCACAAAAATAAAATTAAAATACAAAATCTAAATAAACAAAAAGGGCTGGAGATGTAGCTCAGTAGTAGAATGTCCTTGAGATGTGGTCTAAGAATTTACCAAATACAAGCAATGGCATATAGTGTCTATCTCTTACCAATGCATTCATTCAGTACTAAGTATTGAGGGTCTATTAAGTGCCAGTCTTCGAAGACATAATATGAAAGAAAAATACAAAGCAAGCCTTCAGGGAACATACATTCTAATAAAGGGAAAGGGACAAGAAAGAAATAAGAAAATGCAATGTGTTGGTTGGTGAAAATGCCATTAAGAAAAATAAAGGTAGGGTTTAGATGAATAGAAGTGCTAGAACATGGAGGAAGAGAGCCCCCCCCCATACAGATACAATGAGGAGAAATGTGAAGAAAGGAACAATTGAAAAAACAGGTCCTAGGCTGAGACTATATGTACAGCCATAGAGGGCATTGTGATTTGCTCATTATAGACTTACACAATCAATCTAATGTGAATAAGAAGATTCTGCCTAAGAACAGTGAGGGGCTGCCCAATGGGGAAACATCTTCCATCATCTCCTTCCTGTGCAATCTGAATGATGGTTTAGTCAGAAACACCACGAAAAAAAGTGAAGCTAGACTGAGAAACCCATGTCCAGTGTCCAAACCACCCCAACCCTCTATCACTGCAATGAAACATCTCTTCATCTCTCTTAAACATATCGTAATGTTCTTGGTATATTGGGGAAAATATAAATGTAAAAGAAAAAAGTATCTTTTATCCTATTAGAAATCTTAAGCAATAAAGAACTTGAGAAAGCTTAACTATAGTATTCAATTTTGTTTCTAAGAGAGAGAAAGTAAGAGAGAGAGAGAGAGAGAGAGAGAGAGAGAGAGATTTCTAGGAAATTTAACAATATAGATCAAGAGACTTAGCCAGAAATGGTAGTACCCAGTACTTGGGAGGCTGAGACAGGAGGATCACAGGTTCGAGGACAGCCTCAGCAACATAGTGAGACTCAGCAACTTAGCGATACCATTTCAAAAATAAAAAATAAAATAGGACTGGGGGTGTAGCTCAAAGGTAGAATGTCCCTGGGTTCAATCCCCAGTACTATAGGAAAAAAAAAAGGCTTACAATGTTACTTCCATGTGACCAAGTATTCTATTATAGTAATCCTATTAATTCAATATTGATAAAGTTTTATCATCCTCATTGCAATATCACAGATAGAACATGGAAAAATATGTGCAATTATAGAGTAATGTTCAAGGAAACATGTTCTGTTCATATAATGGAATGCTATGCACCATGTTATGCTAATAAAGGATTTGTGACATGGAAAAGATTTATAATGTTCACGGAAAAGAAACAGCATACAAACCTTTAGATTGGTAAACGCGCACACACACACACACACACACACACACACACACACACACACCCTGGAGTGGCCCCATACCATAATGGAATGTGGCAGGGAGCTTAGGGAGAGAAGGCAGGGGTTCAAGTCCATGCTCATCAGATGATGATGTCACTGAGCCTCCTTGTACTGTGGTTTCCTCTTCTACATAAAAGGAAGAGAATAATACTACTTTTACCTTTTATAAAATTGTAAATAAAGGCAGAAGAAATAATATGAGTATATTTAACATGCATTATGAATGTGGCTATTATTGGTGTAATCTTATGTTAAATATTTTTTAGAGAATCTTAATGTTCTATCACAGAGTTTGAACTTCAAGAGTTGTAAGCTGAAAAAGACACAGAAGAATCACTGTGGCTGCTAAGAATTAGTGGATAGGAGACTAGTGAGAAAACTCCTGCACGGTCCAGGAAGAGGTAAAATGAGAACTGAATAAAGGAAGAGTGATAGGTGTGGGAAGAGGATTCCTTTAAAAATGTTAATGAATTTGGATTGGTAGCACTTGGTGGCCACTAGATGAAGAGATTGGAGAAAGTAATTCCCAGTTAATCGCCATGTGGCATTGACTCTGGCACCAGGTATCAGGTGGAAGCTGGAAGAACTTCCTAGCTAAGGCCAGGGAGTCATGTTAGGGCAATAGTTTTCTCCCAAACTTGGAAGCATTAAAGTTTTAAACTATAAAAATAATTTAAGAAAAAGATCAATTACACTAGAATATAATTAGCTGCTTTGAATCCAATTTAAAGGATTATAAAATGGGATCTATCAAGAAAGTCTTAGCATTCTAGAGATTAATTAACACTGGAATAGAAGTGGCTGGGAAGATGTGCCAAATAACACTCAGTATATCACCCAGAGTTTTTCTCCACTGACAAGACAATAAAACACATGATTAACCAGCGGCAGGAAGGAGACAGGCTAAATTTAAAACACACTTGGCAATAGAGTTAAGCTTGTAAATTCTGCAAAAAAGGTATACATGAGTTGAGGTTGCTCTGGGGAAAACCTTGACAAGATGCCCAAAGGTGAACTAGTTACCCTTAGCATTCATTTGTGTGCTCTCAGCTACAAGTCTCCCCTTAAGTGGTGACCATGTGCTGTGCTACGTAGCAGGGAGACCAAGACCACTGCAGGATTGACTGGATCACTGGCTCGCATCACGGATCCAGGTTCCTGGTGTTTTGTTTGTTTCTGTATTGCTGGGAATTGAACCTGGGGATTCACACATTGCTAAGCAAGTGCTCTCACACTGAGCCACATCCTCAGGCCCAGTACCTGTGCTGTTCACATCTCACTGGTGAGGACGTAGTCATGTAACCACACCCAGCCACAAAGGAGGCTGGAAAATACAGTCTGTGGTCAATCAGCCCTGTCTCAAGAAGGAGGACAAAATAGATTTGGGGGATAACCAGGATCCATACAAAGAGTTAGTGGTGATAGCAAAGAACACTGAACTCAGCTCCGATTCGCTTTGCGGGCTGTAAGGGAATAGCGCTCACTCCTATCAGCTGAAGTGAAAGACAAGAGGCAATTGAGAATTGCAGGAAAATCCTGTGCCACCCAGAGGGCAGAAACATAACCACAGGAATTACTTTTTTGGCAGACATGGCCAACAATCATGAGAACACAGGACCAGTGCCCAGCCAGGAGTCCTTCCTCTGGTAGCAGGTAGGCCCGTGAGTGCCAGCACATCGGCAGCCTGGTGGATGACAGCGGTGTGCTCCTCATCTGAGCTCCCCCGACTCCCAGGATTCTCCGTTCCACACCAACCAAACTTTCCGTGAGTTTTGTTGATGAACTAGGGAGCTGGGTCCACTTCTTTCTTACCAACTTATTTACACTGCTTGGGGTAGGACCTGAGAAATCACCTAAGCCAAGGGAAAGCGGCCACTCTGGAAGCCATGACTAGACCTCAGTGGCATGGCGCCTCTCTCAAGAGCTGAGGTTGCCTCTTCTCCACAAAGTGGCAGGAGGCATTCGTTGACCGAGACTGAGGCAATCCGGAAGTGTCTCACACCTACAGGCAGTCTTCCAGGACTAACTGTGGAATGAGTGAGCTTTCTGTCCTGGATCAGCTACCCGGCCTGCTGTGGTTCCTGGCATTCCATCATCAAACAAAACCTGTTTGGGATTACTTGTACCATTGTTCCTTTCCCAAGCAATGGTTGAGTACAAAATGTATAATGAATGCAAGATATCATCTATATTCAGAAATTTTAATAGCTGTAAAAATCCAATGCCTATCCCCCCACCAAAAAAAATAAATAAAAATTAGCTGGGCATGGTGGTACACGCTTGTAATCCCAGTACTTGGGAGGCTGAGACAGGAGGATCACCGGTTCGCAGCCAGCCTCAGCTACTTAGTGAGGTCCTCCGCAATTTAGTGAGACCCTGTTTCAAAATAAAGAATAAAAAATATGACTGGAGGTGTAACTCGGAGGTAGAATGCCCCTGGGTTCAATCCCCAGTACCGCAAAATAAATAAATGAATTAATTAATTAATTAAAACATCATGCTTTGGAAGGAGGTTGGAGAATGGAGGTAGAGAGGAGAAAAGGGAGGACTGAGGAAGGAAACCGTTCAAATAATGCTTTGGCAACATATTAAGGGATTACTACCAGTTTCACTAGCCTGTACAGGAAGGGAGGAGGGATGGCCAGGTGGGATGTGAAGAGAAATACATCAAGAGCTGTGTGTATGTATGTTTGTATCACATTGAACCTCACTATGATGTATAGTTGCAATGCACTAATAAAAGTATATATTAAAAGCCGGGCGTGGTGGCGCACGCTTGTAATCCCAGTACTTTGGGAGGCAGAAACCGGAGGATCCGGGTTCGTGGCCAGCCTCAGCTCTCTCGCTCTCTCTCTCCCTGTCTCTCTCTCTCTCCTTAGTGAGGCCCTCTGCAACTTTGTGAGACCCGGTTTCAAAATAAAGTATAAAAAATAGGGCCAGGGGTGTAGCGCGGAGGTAGAACGCCCCTGCGTTCAATCCCTGGTACCGCAAAAAAAAAAAAAAGTATATATTAAAAAAATGTGGCCAGGCATGCTGGCACATGGCTGTAATCCCAGTACTTGGGAGGCTGAGACAGGAGGATCACAGGTTTGAAGCCAGCCTCAGCAACTTAGCGAGACTCTGTTTCCAAATAAAAAATAAAATAGGGTCGGGGATATAGCTCAGAGGTAGAATGCTCCTGGGTTCAATCCCCAGCACCACAAAAAATAATAATAAATAAAATAAAAGCATTATGCTTTAAATTTTTAGCAAAATTTGGGGACATGTAACTTATCTTACCCAAACCATCTTCAATAGAGCCATACCTAACACCTCCTAATTGTTTTTCTGTGCCTGGTCTTTATCAAAAGCAATAGGATTGGGGGAACCCTATGGATTACACATGAATTTGCTACTATGTCTAGGAGCGCGCACACACACACACACACACACACACACACACACACACTTCCATTGATGTCTCAACTTTGGACAGATTGACATCAAATGTATTTCAAGACGATGGCAAACCCCTGAGGGTTTTAATGCTGAAGTGTGTGATAGATAATGTCAGACAACCCTAAGCAAATTAATTATTATACAATGCTGAACTTAAAATATCTGAATACAGAGAAGTCAGGTGGCCCGGGCAGCTGCACTGTGAAACTCCAGGGAATGTCATGCACATCATAAACCGAAATCATGCAGAACAAACTCTAAGCAGCCACACGAGGCAGCCCAGCAGGGTTTTTTCTTGCTGCCCCTACACTTAGAGCTATAGATGACATGAGGATTTCCCACTGCTGCCCTTGTAAATGACGGCTTACCAATACAGAAAATATGCTTGGCTATATAAGAAGTATGCTTGCTAGTGCAAAAAGCAGCCCCTGCAACTTCCAAACAATATCACTTTACATCCAATGCCCAGATAACACGCTTGAGCTCCCACTCACCTGTCAGAAATTAACCCCCTCGCCACGAGCCGAGCCTCAGCTCCTTTGTGATCCCCCAGGTGCTGTCTCACGTGGTTTAGGAACAGGTCCCTCACAGTCGTTAGGTCCAGTTGCTTCATCATGTGACTGCCATGGCCTCCTCAGTTGATAACCATGGTGAGTTTGGGTTAGAAAATGTAATTTGGGGCGGCAAGTACCTTTGAACCACCTAGCACTCATGCATTTCTCCACTGATGAGATAGAAGTCAAGAGCAATGTCATGAGCATCATGTCCAGACAGACTCCCTTCTGCCTGTCTCCTCGTTGAAAGGACCAAGAAAGAGGCAATCTTGTGTAATCTCATAGCAGGAAACTCAAGAAAGGATATCATTTGACTTTCTAATTGGGGTGTTGGAGTTTCTAATTTGCCTCAGTGATATATAAGTCATAACAAGAAGGAGACTTTTCCAATACTAGACTGTCCCTATAGTTCGTCCCTTGGAGCTCCAGAGCCTGCCCTGGCAGGTAAGTGACTGTGTAGAAGAGAGACCTGAGAGCCAGAGCTGCACTGGCTGATCAGGTGCAGGTCTTGGTGCCTCTGTAGCCACAAGACAGAGGTTCCTAGTCCTGGGGGAAGCCACTCCATCTGAAGTGACTCCTCCTTTGGCTTCTAGCTATACTCAGTGTCCAGGAAGAGAGAGCACATTCATATCCGTGACCGCGCCCCAGCAGCAGAATCTCAGTCAATTCTCCAGAGCAGAATAGAAACCACGAGTTTCACCAAGACTTAACAGCAGGATCTGGGGCCAAGAGAGGAAAGGGCAACATTTACAAGCAGCCTTCTTTATGGTATTATTCCTTATTGACTTATTATTTATGGACAGAAGCCAAGCTGTGCCCCAGGGCTCCTTGTCATTGTGCTCCTTCCTAGCCCATGGCTCATCCAGGACAACATGAAGTGTTTTCATCAGCCCCATGACATTTGTGAGCATGGCCTCCTTCATCCCCAGGCTCACCTTCTGGTCCGAAGCCCATGTCTGGAGCCATCGTGCTCTGATGAGCAGCTGGGGAAGGACACTTCCTTTCAGGGGAGCCCCCCAAGGCAGTCACACCATATTTGACATGAGAGCATTTCCCAGCTATGGGAGGATTATAGACAACTTTTACCTTCTTATTTATACCCTTTTTATTTCCCAGAATGTTTACAGAGAGTGTTTTCATAACAAGAAAAATGTAATTAATTGTTTTCATTTTAAAGAGCAATAGTAAATTTACTTCCCTGAATATAGAAGGGAAGGGTAATAAAATAAAGGAAAGAGGGGGAAAAAGAAGAGAGGAGAAGAAAAGAAAGAAACGCAGTGTGGGAAAGGCAAAAGCACCAAGTCTAAGCGAGAGTGCTGGCTTCGTTACTGATCAGCTGTCAGACTTTTAATGCGTCATCTCGCCACTTCCTCCTATACAAAAATGAAAATATTACTTCCTGCCTTGCCAAACATACAGGCTGAGATGAAAATCATACAAGACAGTTGCCAACATAGGTTAATATGATATTCCTGCAGGTTTAGGCTTTTATTTATTTATTTATTTATTTATTTATTTTTTGAGGTACCAGGGATTGAACCCAGGGGCGTTCTACCTCCGCGCTACACCCCGGCCCTATTTTTTTTTATACTTTATTTTGAAACCGGGTCTCACTAGGTAGAGAGAGAAAGCGAGAGAGCTGAGGCTGGCCGCAAACCCGGATCCTCCAGTCTCTGCCCCCCAAAGTACTGGGATTACAAGTGTGCACCACCACGCCCGGCTAGGCTTTTATTTTTAATATACTTTTATTGGTGCATTGTAGTCTCACATCATACTGAAGTTGAGAGTGATAGAGTCACACATGCACACACAGCACTTGGCGAGCTTCCTCTGAATTCCTCCCCTTCCCCGAACATGATATTAAGATTGGCATTGATAATTGCGTATATGTAGATAGTGTCAATGACAGTGTTTCCTTCATCAAATCCCTCCCCCACTCCCTTCCCTAGTCCCCTCCATCACTCCACTGGGGTTTCTTCTCCTTTATGTGGAATCCCTCTTGTATCTCAATGTCTCCCTAGCTTCCACATATGAGGGACAACATATGACCATTCACTTTCTGTGACTGGCTAGTCTCAGCATAATACTCTCTAGTTCCATCCATTTTCCAGCAAATGGCATAATTTTGTTCTTCTTTATGGCTGAGTAGAATCCATTGTGTGTATACCCCATCTGGTGGAGGCTTTTAAACTGTTCATCCCCTACTTGCAATTAGGATCACAAGGAGAAACTTCTAGCATTCCTTGGGCTTCCCTGAAATCAAGAGCATAGTGCATTGAATCCAAAATTTTTTTTTGTTTTTACATAAAGCCTTCTAATAACAAAACAAAGCGAGAGATGATTAAAGAATTGAAATGTTCAACCAACCTAAGAAAATCAGTAGCTTTCATATATGCCAACTATGATTCCACTGAGAAAGAAATCCAGAAAACAATTCCATTCACAATAACTTCAAAACCAATCAAATACCTAGGAATAAACTTAACCAAAGAGGTAAAAGACCTCTACAATGAAAACTATAGAACACTGAAGAAAGAAATTGAAGAAGATCTTAGAAGATGGAAAGATCTTCCCTGCTCTTGGATAGGCAGAATAAATATTATCAAAATGGCCATCCTGCCAAAAATGATC
>PVJS01002574.1:0-83149 GCA_004027185.1 Glis glis
CTCCTCCTCCTCTTCTTCTTCTTCTTCTTCTTCTTCTTCTTCTTCTTCTTTGTACTGGGGATTGAACCCAGGGACAATCTACCTCTGAGCTATACCCCCCACCCTATTTTTTTAAAAAATAGAATCTCACTAAATTGCTGAGGCTGGTATCACACCTGAGATCCTCCTGTCTCTGCCTCCCAAGTATGGGTATTACAGGCATGTGCCACTGCGCCTGGCTCTGTATTTCAAAATAAAAAATAAAATATATACATATTAATGGTGGTTGCTTCTGGTGCTAAGAAAATTGGTGATTTTTTCCATATGCCCTTTGAACTGTCCAGTTTTGTTTTTCCAATGAACATCTATTGCATTTAAATTAGAAAATCAAATAAATTCAAAAAACCCCACAAAATCAAAATCCTAAGCAATCTTCAAGGGTGGCCTCATATGCTGCCTCTCTCATGAAGCCTTCACTGATCTCTACAGAGGAGGTAGATAACCTACGAACCCAGAGAGCTCTCAGCTGGCACCGCTCTGATCCCGCAGATATTGGGCACTTCTGTTTTTCACCCCAGACTAAGGTTCCTTGAAGACAGAGATTGTTTCTAAATGTTATTCCCCCTCCCCCACTAATTTTAACTAACCAAACCAAAATTGTAGAGCAGTGGTGTCAAAAGATGATTCTTCTAATTATTGTGAATTAGAGCCCCTCCCCTCCCCCCATACACACACACAGAACACTAGAACTTATTGCGTTATCTAACTGTGTTTGGGTTCCTGCAAGCCAATATCCCTTCCCCCACCCTTCCTAGCCTCAAGTAATCACTATTGTACAATCAGGTCAACTTTTGTATAACATACACAAAGGAGGGGAGGATGTTTAACTATCCTGACTTGACTGCTATATATTGTATAACATGTATTGAAATGTCACACTGTACCTCATAAATATGTATAATTACTAAATGTTAATAAAAAATTAATGCTAGGAGTGGTGGTGTGCCTCTGTAAGCCCAGATACTCAGGAAGCTAAGGCAGGAGAATTATGAGTTAGAGGTAACATGGTGAGACCCCAACTTAAAAAAAAAGACAAAAAAGTTTAAGGAGATGGACATACTTACTGCACATCTTATCTGATATGATCATTATACATTGTATAATATGTTGTGTCACATAAATGCACACAATTAAAATAATAATAATTAACTTATAAAAAGATGGTCCTTAGGGACAGGGCCTCCTCCCATCATAGCTCAGTCAAGTTTCTATGGAATTTGGTGAGTGTTTAGTGTTCCCCTGTGTAGCAGAAAGAGCTTTCTTAAAAAATGGTGAGAAGTGGCAATGTAAGGCACAAATATGTCTCCCATTAGGAGATTATACACACACACACACACACACACACACACACACACACACTCACACACACACACACACACACACACACATATATATTTACTTATTTACCGCTGGTCCTTATCAGAGGTACTAATTATGGTTATATTTCATTCTCCACTGGCTATTGGTAAGACTTTACCAACTAGAACAATGTAGAAAATAAAGTCTTCCAATCCAGCCGGGCATGGTGGTGCACACTTGTAATCCCAGTACTTGGGAGACTGAGACAAGAGGATCGCAGGTTCACAGCCAGCCTCGGCTATTTAGTGAGGCTCTCCACAACTTAGTGAGATCCTGTTTCAAAATAAAGAATAAAAAAATAGGGCTGGGGGTGTAGTTTGGAGGTAGAATGCCCCTGGGTTCAATCCCCAGTACTGAAAAAAAAAACAGTCTACCAATCTAAGTTACACTTCCTTTGCCTTTGTATTGTTTCCCCCCCTTGTGGTACTGGGGATTGAACCCAGGAGAATTGTACTTCTGAGCTACACCCCCAGCCCTTTTTGGTTTTTTGGGTTTTTGTTTTGAAACAGGGTCTCACTAAGTTGCAAAGGACCTCGCCAAATTGCTGAGGCTGACCGCAAACCTGTGATCCTCCTGTCTCAGTCTCTCAAGTGCTGGGATTCAGGCATACACCACTGCACCCAGCTCCCTTTGCATTCTGACTGCCTTGGAGATTACTGGGAAGTCCCACCCGCTGTGCGAGGCTGTGCCTGTGGGCTTCCCCTGCTCTGTGGGAGGAACCAACACCATTCTCTGCAACAGAGTCTCTTTTCCACCAGCAATTTAATTTCAGTTCATTATATTCCATAGTTGTTTTTGAGGCTGCTAATCTCCCATAATCCAATCATAGTTTGGAAATTTGTCCTTTGAACTTTTTTATTTATTCAGATGAATAAAATGGAGATTAATAACCTGCTTGTGGATGACACATGAGGAGGACAAAGATAACACGCCTCCTCAAAAGCAAGGATGACCTAGTTAGGCGTCATGGGAAATGGAGATCCATACAGGGTGTGGGTGACAGGAAATGGCCTTTTTTGTTTCCTCTTCTACTTCATGTACCAGGAATATGTAAGCTGAAATCCAGGCCTCCTCCTGGGGTCTGGCCATCTTGTTTTCTATTTCCCCCAATGCATACCTAAGCACACCTTTGCATTTCTTTCTTTTAAAAAATTGTTGACCATTAATAATTTTACATAATAGTGAAATTCACTATGACATATTCATATATGCACATAGCATAGTTTGGACAATTTCTTTCCCCAGTATCTCCCCTTTCCCTCTCTTCTTCTCTCTCCCGAATCCTTTCCTCTACTCTACTGGTCTCCCTTCTATTTTCATGAGATTCCACTTTTCCTTCTTTCTTTCTAGCTTCCACATATGAGAGAAAACATACAATCCTTGACTTTGTGAGTCTAGCTTATTTCACTTAACATGATGCTCTCCATTTCCCTGCAAATGATGTAATTAATTCTCCTTTATGATGAATAAAAATCCATTATGTTCATATATCACATTTTCCTTATCCATTCATCTGCTGATAGACACCTAGGCAGATTCCATAACTTGGCTATTGTAAATTGTGCTGCTTTAAACATAGGAATGCATGTACTGCCATATTATGCTGCCTTTAATTCTTTTGGATAAATACTGTGGAGTGGTATAGTTGGATCATATGGTGGTTCCAGTCCTAGTCTTTTGAGAACCCTCCATATTGAAGGAAATGGCCAATATGATAACAAGAATTTCAGTGAAAATGAGTTTCAGGCAAAAGCATAAGTGATCTCCTCAGAGTCACAGTGGCTAGTGGCCCAAGGAGAAGCAGGCCACCTAAGAACACAGGGACAATTTCATATCCTACTGGAGACATAATTAAAAGGCATGTCCAAATGCCTAAGCTTTCCAGCATTATTGACTACCAAGGCTAAATCATGAAAGCCACATTTAAATGCAAATGTATTGGGTTGTTCCTAGGCTGTCATAAGACCAAAGGCAGTGATCCCTGATAGGAGGTCACTTTGATATTGATGTTGGGTGGTTTGGCAGTGGACACAGACAGCTTAGAACAACAGTTGCTGCCCATGGAGAATAAACCCAGGCCCATGGAAGGACATTAGGGGAAGAAAGCAGGTTGTGCTGTAATAGTTGCATGCCTGGTGAGGTAGACTAAAAACAGAAAAGGGATTCGAGAAGATGAGATGTCAAAGAAAAGTAACATCACCTTCCCCATAATTGTGTCTTGGAGGAGCCCTAAAGCAAACTATGAGTAATCCAGGCAATTAAAATGAAAATCATAATAATTTTAACAACTACTGAAACACAGTAAGCCCTTAGTTTATGGTATCATTATTCTACAGCACACTATTTACTTATTTAATCCTTGTCACTCTATATTAACTCTCCATAAACATTTAATTCTTGTAACTCTATAGTTTATGTACTGTTATTATCTCCCTATTACAAATGGGGAACCCAGATTTGGGCCTTCAACAGGTCACAATTTACACATGGAAATGAGATTTAAACCCAAGCTTCTCTATTCAAAAAAGCCTATGTGACTAGCTACAGTGTATTTAGTTTATTCTTCTAGAATAAAAGAACCATACTGCACCTAAAACTGAAAATTCCAGTGGTTCTTCCCCATGAAGGAGAATTAATAATAATAACAACAACAACAACAAAAAATGCTACCTTTCATTGGTAAGGTCTTTTATACTTGCAAAGTACCTTCATGCCCCTGATGTTAGATTGTCTTCAAAACAACTTTAGAAACAAGCATTCATATCCCCATTTTATAGATAAAGAAGCTGATAACTAATAAGTCTATAAGATACTCCCAAGACCTTGCAACTGGTAAGTGGCACAAAGACCTTCATCCTGTCTTACTGATTTTGGATCCAGTGTTGGGTTCATTTCTTTAGCAAGATAATGGTGGTGGGCCATGCTCCTAATAAGATGTCATTTCCTCATGAGAAATCCTGGCATAACAAGAATACTCTTCTGGAGACAAGAGAGACCTGAAGAAGCATTTGAGCTCATCCTCTTGCCCTGACTCATGCTCAAGACCAGGATAATACAGTCCATTTGTCAAAAGCCACTTGTTTAACCACATAATGTGTTACTAAGATGTCCTTGGGGAAGAGTTCTATGAGAATGACAAGTACTACAGAAAGTAGAACATACAAAAAAGTATCTCCTTTACTAAAACAAATATGAAATATTTCCAAATTCTTAATTCTCTGTACTAAGGCAGTCCTCACTGGTCTTCATAATAAAAATAATTAAAATGTTCTAAAATCAAGCCAGGCATGGTGGCACATGCCTGTGATCCCAGTACTTGAAAGACTAAGACAGAAGGATCACAGGTTCCACACCAGCCTCAGCAACTTAGTGAAACCCTCAGCAACTTAGCGAGAGACAGTTTCAAAATAAAAAAATAAAAAGGGATGGTTATAGAGCTCAGAGGTAGAATGTCCCTGGGTTCAATCCCAAGTACCAAAACAAATAAATAAATGAATAAATAAACAAAGTAAAAAACAAAAAGAAAAGAAAGGTAAAATTTAAGATATGACTGAGAAACTATCAAGAGAAAAATGTCACTAGAGACCTTGATTTTCTCTAGGTTGGCATAATAAAATGCATAAAAATTAGGTAACAATTAATAAAATGTGATTTCCACACATTAATATATACAGGCAAAAAGGAAAAATGCAAGCCAGAAAATGTAAGGGGAAAAGATTTCATGTTAGTGCAGAGTCTCAAGATCTTAGTTCTAATCTCAGCTTTACCACTGATGCACCATCAAAGAGGCAACAGGATTAAAGTCCTTCCCATGGTGCCAGCACATAGCAAGAGCTTGCCAAAGGTTGTTCTAGCTTCAGTCCTTCCATCTGAAAGGCAAAGCGCGTGGATTGCAGAATCCTCAAGGCCTCCTCCTGTGTGGAGTTTCTGTGATGTTGTCAGTCCCTTGATACATCAAATGCCTGCTTTGTTCTCCTTCCTGCTGCACACAGGGCTGGGTTCTGTGGGGATACACAGTGCAGAAGACATGATCCCTGCCTCTGGGAGGGGCTCTTGGTGCTCACCTGGGCAGTGAATCTCCTGGAGACACAAATCCACAGCCAGTGAGATTGGCACCGGAGGCCAGCTCACTTTGACACTGTCAATGACTCACAATTATTAGGCACAGATAGAATTTTGCAACTTCCAGAATGTTTACACAAGAGTTTCATAGAGTACCCAGGGATCCTGAAGTAATCAGGAATTTGGAGGAAAATGCTGACTTCTCCCTTTAAAATTTTTTAAAATTTAATTGTAGTGGCAGAGACGCTTGGCTGTCCCCAGTATCCATTCTGCTTGTTTCCCCTCTAAAAAGAACCTTCAGTTTTAATTAGCCATATCCATAGTACCCCCTAGCTTATTTTGCAGCTAGGTGTGGCTGTATGACTCATTTCTGGTGATAGGATATAGTAGAATTGTTGTATGCAACTTCCAAGATATATTCTTAAAAGGAAGGATCGAGCCCTTCAGCCCTCTTCCTTTCTGCTGGCTGGAATAAAGACATAATGACTGAGACTTAAGCATACATTATTTAAATTTCTTATTGGTGCATTATGATTATGCAAAATATTTGGATTCCTTGCTACATATTTATACATGCATATAACATAATTTGGTCAATTTCATTCCCCGGTACAACCCTTTTCCTTCCCTTCTATCCCTAGGACCCCTTTCTCTACCCTACAGGCCTCTCTTCTACTTGCATGAGAAACCCTTTCCTCCCTTTTTCTCTCCAGCTTCCACATTATGAGAGAAAACATATGACCATTGACTTTCTGAGTTTGGATTATTTTACTCAACATAATACTCTTGAGTTCCATCCATTTTCCTGCAAATGACATAATTTTGTTCTCTTTCATGGCTGAATAAAAACACTCAGTCTTGGCTCCATGACTTAGCTATGGTGAATTGCACTTCAACAACCCATTTCGAACCATGAAACCATAACAATGTGAAGCAATAAAGTAGAGGAATCTAGGTGTCTGATGGTCATGACATCTTCCAACTTTGGACTAGCTACCTTAGTCTTTTAATGTGTGCATGAAAGAAACTTCTCCATATTATTTTTCTATAACTTCGCTGTTATTTAGGAACATCTCCTTTTTTATATGTGCTTTCATTGGTGCAATGTGATTATACGTCATAATGAGATTCAAGGTGACACAAACATGCATGTACACATCAGAACATCTCTTACTCACAACTGAACCTTAATTGATACAGGCGTCCTTGGTGTAGTGAACAGTCAACATTGATCAAGGGTTTCTTATTCCGTTTGTAAGATCAGCCCATGTCATTCATTTAGGACAGAGGCAAATGTAGAAAAAAAATGCAATTTGTCCAGGAGCACTTGCACTTACAGTATTTCTTACAAACCAAACTACACTTCAGAACACATACATGTCCACACAGAAGATGACAAGAGTTGGTGTGCACAGTTTCTCTTCTCTGCTGTTAATCTACCATGTTTGTTTTGCTTGTACTTTGCCAAGAGGTACATTCCAGACACTTTAAAACTCATATTTTCTGATTTGCACAAAAGCAACATGAGGAGGAAAATGCCTGTGAAATGAATGTAAACAGAACAAATAACAAGAATTATTCAAAGTGGTAGGAAAAAGTGAAATGATGCGTGTGATTTTAGGAAGGAGTTGTATAATAGTAGGAATCTTTTTCAATAGCAAAGAGAGACTTCTGCCAAGCTTGTCAAATGCTTTCATGGGAAACGTTTACAAGAGATGTGGCACAATGGAAACATGTTTGGTTGGAGAATAACATCTCATATAGTGACAGCATGAGATGCCCATTGCTATAATGGTAATTAACAAGATGTCTAGGAGACCATTGCAGAACTTAAAGACTAAGCAGGAAAAAGTCCATAAATTATCACTTGTTACAAAGGACAGGTAGTCCAAGAAACTTTTGAAACTACACAACATCAAAGTGAGTGGCGAACCAAGTGAGCAGCTGCTGGCATTGCAGCTTCCAAACACCACCAACAAAGATGCCAGGGACCTGTTGTAAATCCAGCAGCCACGGAACAGCAGCAACAAGGGCGAGCAGCAACTCGTTCCGTGCTCAGCAGAGACCTGAACTGCTGCGTCGGTAGAAGCAGCTGCAGTACCATCTTGGTCAGACCGCACCGGCGGCTACTGGCATTGCGGCTTCTGCAGGCCACCAACAAAGAAGCCAGTGACCTATTGTAAGACCAGCAACTGCAGATCATCAGCGATGAAAGCGAACAGCAATTCACTCCATGCTTGGCAGAGACCCAAGTGCCTGGAGGCCTGACCAGAACCTGCGGCAGCGTGGCTGAGCCCACCCCCTCCCCCAGAGATTAAGAGCACACTCAACAAGCTGCCCCAGGGGGAGACCACCCAGAACAGCCACAAGGAATTGTGTGGCAAGCAATAGACTCACAGGGTCTGAGACTTTGCAGATCACCCCCGTGGAAGTGGGACTGGGGTCTGCTGTGGGACACAGTAGACACTTGAATAAGCAGACAGCTCCCAGTGACATTCAGGAGGGACAGACCTACAGCTCAAAGGTTGCAGCACCCTTGCAGGGTTCCTGGGGATCACCACAGGACACACAGTCATGGTACCTGGGGAAGAAATTAGACCAACCCAGCCCTCTCTGTGGAAAATGTGGAGTTCCTTTTTTGCACAGAGTCAGGTCAAAGTGATATCCGTGCTTCTTTAGGCAAAGAGACAAACAAGCCCAGGGCCCCCTGCTGCCAATACCCACCATATGTTTAGACAGAGAGAGACATAGGGACAGCCCAAGTGGAGACCGCGGAGACCCACGCTTGCAGTGAGAGGGGCAATAGAGGCACTGGTTGCCTGCACAGGCAGTGACAGGCACCAGGCAAGGGTCCCAATCACTGAAGGAGACCGAGAATTGGGCCTGCAAATGGACATTATACTGAGCAAGTGAGAATAACCATTCAGTAAAGGCTATTCACCTTTAAGGCTCACCTTCTAGCAAATATCTACCTCCAGAAGAAAATACAATACAGGGAGAGAGAATAGACATAGGAAATCTACAAAGTGAGACAGAGAGCTACCAAAAGCAACAAAGATAAACTTAAGAAACCTGAAATCATGACAAGGAAACTAGCAAAGAAACAATGAGCTCCCACAACTCCACAACAATAGAACCCTCCAACACAGAAGTGCAAAGATTGCCAGAAGGACAATTCAGAACTTTAATAGTAGAAATGATACAGGATTTCTGAAAAGAATTCAGAGAGAGCCCGAAACAAATGAAGGATCAAATAAACAATGAATCTGACACCCTGAACAGGAATCAAAAAGAAGCTCTGAAGGAAGTGAAGGATGCAATTGAAATGAAGGCATCAATACAAACTATCAGCAATAGACTATACCACATGGAAAATAGAATCTCACTCTTAAAAGGTGACCTCTCCAAAAATGAAATCATAGTATATAATTTAGAAAAACAATTCGACAGCATGAATTGGACAATGAAGAGATCTTGGCCAATCTTAAAAAAGCAAACCTAAGAATAATAGGCATAGAAGAGGGAATAGAAGCTGAAACCAAAGGAATTAATAATCTTTTCAGAAAAGTAATATTATAAAATTTTCCAAACATGGAAAAAGAGGTACAGGTACAGACACACAGGTACAGGAAACATATAGAAACCTTAATAGACAAGATCAGAGAAGAGGTTCACCACACCACATAATAATCAAATTGACTAATGTAGAAGCCAAGGAGAGAATCTTGTCAATGAGAGGAAAAACCAAGTAACATTCAGAGAGAAACCAATAAGAATCACTCCTGACCTTCCAAACCAAGTCATGAAAGCCAGCAGGGCCTGGAGCAACATATTCCAAACTCTGAAAGAAAACAACTTCCAGCCAAGATTTATCTATCCAGCAAAGATATATTTCAAATTTGACGGGGAAATAAAAACCTTCCACAACTAACAGAAGCTGAAAGACTTTTTTTCCAAACCAGCACTAGAAAAAATACTCAAAGAGAGTAAATACAAAGAAGAAATAATAAAGAAATGCCAGAACCAGAGAAACAATGATTATCATCAAACAAACAACTAGGCAAAAAAAAACACTACCTCAAACAGAAATTAAATCTCAAAATGGTAGGAATTAAAACTCATCTCTCAATAATCACGCTGAATATAAATGGCCTCAACTCCCCAATCAAAAGACATAAGGTGGCAAAATGTATTAAAAATCACAATCCATCGAGCCAGGCGTGGTGGCGCACGCTTGTAATCCCAGTACTTTGGGAGGCAGAGACCAGAGGATCCGGGTTCGCGGCCAGCCTCAGCTCTCTCTCTCTCTCGCCCTGTCTCTCTCTCTCTCTCTCTCTCTCTCTCTCTACTTAGGACCTCCGCAACTTCGTAAGACCCGGTTTCAAAATAAAGGATAAAAAATAGGGCCGGGGGTGTAGCGCGGAGGTAGAAAGCCCCTGGGTTCAACCCCCGGCACCGCAAAAAAAAAAAAAAATCACAATCCATCTATATGCTGCCTGCAAGAAATGCACCTTACAAGTAAAGATACTCATAAACTAAAGGTGAAGGGATGGAGCAAGATAATCCATGCTAACGGAACTTGAAAACAAGCAGGAGAAGTAACAATGATATCAGACAAATTAGACTTAAAATGTAAACTTATCAGAAGAGACAAAGAAGGTCATTTCTTACTGGTAAAAGGAACAATCCAGCAAGAGGATATAACAATAGTCAACATTTATGCCCCAAACATAGGTGCGACCACTTTCATAAAAGAAATTCTTTGTGACATTAAGTCACACATAGATCCCAATACAATAATATTGGGAGACTTCAACACCCATCTCACACCACTAGATCAATCTTCAAGACAAAAGGTCAGTAAAGATGCCTCAGACCTAAGGAACACCGTAAACCAAATGGATCTACTATACACATACAGAATATTCCACCCAACTACAGCCTAATTCACATTTTTTTTCAGCTGCTCATGGAACCTTCTCTAAAAAAGACCATATCCTAGGCCACAAAGTGAGTACTAGCAAGTTCAAAAAATGTGATATAATCCCTGGCATCTTCTCAGACCGTCATGGAATGAAACTAGAAATCAACTATAAGAAGTCCCAGAGAAAACTAATAAACACGTGGAGACTGAATACCACACTACTGAATGAGTAATGGGTCACAGAAGAAATAAGGAGAGAAATTAAGAAATCCCTAGAAACAAATGAAAACAAAAACATAACATATCAAAATCTCTGGGACACTCTGAAAGCAGTATTAAGAGGAAAATTCATAGCACTGAGTGCTTACATAAGAAGAACAGAATATCACCAAATAAATAAGCTAATGACACACCACAAAGCCCTTGAAAAATAGGAACAGTTTAACTCCAAAAACAGTAGAAGACAGGAAATTATTAAAATCAGAGCAGAAATCAATGAAGTAGAAAATAAAGGCCGGGCCTGGTGGCGCACGCTTGTAATCCCAGTACTTTGGGAGGCGGAGACTGGAGGATCCGGGTTCCCGGCCAGCCTCAGCTCTCTCGCTCTCTCTCTCCCTCTCTCTCTCTCTCTCCTTAGTGAGGCCCTCCGCAACTTTGTGAGACCCGGTTTCAAAGTAAAGTATAAAAAATAGGGCCGGGGGCGTAGCGCGGAGGTAGAACGCCCCTGCGTTCAATCCCCGGTACCACAAAAAAAAAAGAAAAAAAAAGAAAAGAAAAAATACAAAAAATTAACAAAACCAAAAAGCTGGTTCCGTGAAAAAATAAGCAAGATAGATAAACCACTAGCCAACCTAACCAAAAGAAAGAATCAACCCAAATTACTAAAATAAGATGAAAAAGGTGATAATATCACCAACTGCATGAAAATCCAGAGGATTATCCGAAACTACTTTGAAAAACTATACTCCAACAAAATGGAAAACCTAGAAGAAATTGACAAATTTCTAGACATGTACCTTCCTAAGTTGAATCAAGAAGATATAGGAAATTGAAATCGATCAATAGCAATCAAAGAGATTGAAGCAGCAATAAAGAGCATCCTGTCAAAGAAAAGCCCAGGTCCAGATGGTTTCCCAGGTGAATTTTATGAAACCTTTATAGAAGAACTAATTCAACACTCCTCAGTCTATTCCATGAAATAGAAAGAAACAGGACTCTCCCAAATACATTCTCTGAAGCCATCATATTAATACCCAAACCAAATAAAGACCACTCAAGAAAAGAAAACTATAGGTCTATATCATTGATGAACTTAGATGCAAAACTTCTAAACAAAATACTATCAATGTGCATTCATAAGCACATTAAGAAAGTCATACACCATGACCAAGTCGGGTTTATCCCAGGGATGCAAGGCTGGTTCAACATACAAAAAATGATCCATGTCATTCACCACATAAACAGAACTAAAGACAAAAATCATATGATCATTTCAATAGACACTGAAAAAGCATTTGACATCCAACACCCATTCATGATAAAAACACTGCAGAGAATCAGAATAGAAGGAACATAAATCAACATCATAAAGGCAATATACAATAGGCACACAGACAATATAGTGTTAAATGGATAAAACTACTAGAGTTCCCATTGAAAACAGGAACAAGACAAGGATGTCCACTGTCACCATTCCTTTTCAATATAATACTTGCGACTCTAGCCAGAGCAATAAGGCAAGAGAAGGAAATCAAAGTAGAACAAATAGGAAAAGAAGAAATGAAACTATCTCTATTTGCAGATGACATGATATTATACCTAGAATACCCAAAGAACTCAACAAAAAGGCTTATAGAACTGATCAAAAAATTCAGCAGTGTCTGGATACAAAATCAATCTTAAAAAATCAGAAGCTTTTCTATATGCTAACCATAAATCCACTGAAAAAGAAATCCAGAAAACATTTCTGCTCACGATATCCCCCAAAACAATAAAATACTTAGGAATAAACCTAACCAAGGAGGTAAAAGACTTCTACAAAGAAAATTATAAAACATTGAAAAAAGAAATTGAAGAACTTAGAAGATGGAAAGATTTCCCATGGTCTTGGATAGGCAGAATAAATATCATCAAAATGGTCATTCTTCTAAAAGTGATCTACAGATTCAATGCAATACCCATTCAATTGCCAAGATCATTCTTCACAGACATAGAAAAATCAGTCCTTAAATTCATTTGGAACAACAACAACAAAAAATGCAGAATGGCCAAAGTAGTTCTCAGCAACAAGAATTATGCAGGAGACATCACAATACCTAACTTCAAACTATACTACAGAGCCACCCTGCACAAGAGTCAATTCGAGATGGATCAAAGACCTAGAAATTAGACCAGAGACCTTGCAGCTACTTGAAGAGGGCATAGGTCCAACTCTACAACACATAGGCACAGGCGAAAACTTCCTCTACAAGACCCCAAAGACACAAGAAGTTAAGAAGAGGATCAATATGTGGGATTGCATTAAACTGAAGAGCTTCTGCACAGCAAAGGAAACTATGAGGAACCCCAACAGAGAGCCGACAGAATGGGAGAAAATTTTTTTAGCTACTCCTCTGATAGAGGACTAATATCTAGAATATACAGAAAAATCAAGAAACTCACCACTAAAACACAAACAACCCAATAAAAAAATGGGCAAGTGAACTAAATAGGCACTTTACAAAAGAGGAAAAACAAATGGCCAATAAATGTATGAAAAAATGTTCAACACCATTAGCAATCAGAGAGATGCAAATCAAAACTACCCTGAGATTTCACCTAACCCCAATTAGAATGGCAATCATTAAAAACACAAACAATTACAAATGCTGGCAAGGATGTGGATAAGTAGGAACTCTAATACACTGTTGGTGGGATTGCAAATTAGTGCAACCACTTTGGACAACAGTGTGTTGGATCTTCAGAAGACTGGAAATGAACCTACCTTATGAGCCAGCAATACCACTTCTAGGTATCTACCCAAAAGAATGGAAGCCAAATTACCAGACTATTGCATACATATCTATGTTTATAGCTGCACAATTCACAATTGCCAAACTATGGATCCAGCCAAGATGTCCATCAACAGATGAATGGATTACAAAACTATGGTATATGTACACAATGGAATTTTATGCAGCCATCAAGAAAAACAAAATTATGTCATTTGCAGGGAAATGGATGGAATTAGAGAACATTATTCATAGTGAGATTAGTCAGTCACAAAAAGTGAAAAGTCAGATGCTCTCCCTAATATGTGGAAGCTAGGGAGAATAGGGCATAGGCGGGACCCAGACAGAGATGGAGAAAACCTCAGATGAGTAAAGAAGGTGACATACTGAGGAAGATGGGAGGGGAGAAGAGAGAAACACCCTAAGGCTCAGGATGTACATACACAAATATATCAAAGTCAACTATTATGCTGAGCAGGAGAAGGAGGGAAGGGTGAGGAGATGGGGGTGGGAATGAGGGGAGGACTAATTGACCGATGTGTGCATGTATACTTCTATCACCCTGAAACTCATCAAGATGTATGATTACAATGCACCAATAAAACAAAATTATAGAACAAAAACCAAAGTGAGTGGCCTAAGTAGTGTACCTTCTAAAAGATTTTCCCAAAAATGCTTGTGAAAATGATCATGGAGCAAGCCTATCTGTTGGGACAAATTTTCTGTGCAGGTAGATGGGCCTATTTTGGGAATGAGATGCTTAATAGAACATTTTTTTCTGCTAAGCACCTTAAGAAGTACATTTACTCCTATGTGATAAAAGCATATTTGAAAACTGAATGCCTTACTCCCACGTGACATTTCTTTGATTTATAAACAAGGATGGACTCACAAAGATGCTCATGGAAGGTGTTTTAAGTAGAGAACATTTCTGACTGCTTTACAATATACTATTGTCATTCAAGTCCACTGAATAAATTTTTGAAATAATAAGTTGCACAACATATTCATGGTTTTAGTATTTGCTGAATTAATCATTAAAACCAGGTGATCACTTATCTATTGAATATGCACACAGTTTAGTGTTTTCACAGTACTTAGTAAAATTTTTGTCAACATATGTATTTTAACATGGGAAGATATGTCAACATATGTATTTTAACATTTCCCTGCAACTCTGTTGGCTATTTTAATTATTTTATTAAGCTACAAAAGCCTAAAATGAAACAGGAATCTGAGATTTCATTCACATCTATGATTTTATTAGGCACAGAAACTCAATCATCTCAGATAACTCAGGAAATTGATTGCTGAGAGATGTTGCTGCTACAGCATAAAGAAGGTATGTTTCCACGTTTTGTATCATTACTAATAGTAAAAGAAAGAACAGATCATGTCACAGCATCTGGATGCTTAAGGTGGCTTCTAGAATATAACTCATTTTATCCTATCTTGTATTATAAGTACATTTAGGAATAAAAAAAACTTTTTACCTTTATATCACACAGCAAAGTTTAGATTATGTAAGGAAGCACATTTACACCTAGTAAATTTAAGTTTTCTCCCTCATGACCATTTAAATCGAAATGCAATAGAAATAAAATACTTTAAAACTATACTGTGGAAAAATTCATGCACATTTATTCCTTTGTGCTTTATTATTATTATTATTGTTGTTGTTGTTGTTGTTTTATTTTGTTTATTTTTTTGTGGAACTGGGGATTGAACCCAGGGGTATTCTATCTCTGAGCTACACCCCTGGCCCTATTTTTTGTTCTTTATTTGAAGCAGGGTCTCACTAAGTTGTGGAAGGCCTCACTAAGTACTCCCTTGTGCTTTATTATTATTATTATTATTATTATTATTATGGTACTGGGGATTGAACCCAAAGGCATTCTACCTCCGAACTACACTCCCAGCCCTTTATATTTTTTGTTTGAAACAGGGTCTCACTAGGTTACTGAGCGTATCACTATGTTGCCGAGGCTGTCCTTGAACCTGCAATCCTCCTGTCTCAACATCCCAAGTACTAGGATTATAGGTGTGTGACACTACACCCAGCTTTTATTAATTCTTATCAAAAGCTTAATGGCATTTATTTTTTAATTTATATAATACCCCTCACCATTCATAAATTCTATTACCAAATAATGTTTGTGTTTCCAATGACACAAATTTTTATGGACATTTTTGAATGTTTTCAAAGACTCAAATTTTGTGTTTACCAGTATCTGAGAAATGATATTTCTTCCTATAAATAACTAGTATCTAAAGAGTGATGGCGTTTCTAATCTTTCTTTTGCAAAGCCTAGTTTGTCAAGAGGGCCTTAAGGTTTACAATAATTTAATTGGCCTATTATTGACTGTTGTAAACCAACCTAAGCAAAATCTTTTATTTTGGAAAATCCTTAAAAAGTGCTTTGAGAACCCATGTAGGACCTCTACTGGTGTGCAGAAAAGAATCAGAAGTTATAAGCTGGAGCAATAGGCTCTAGCATTGACTCTCTGGTCTGGTTCTTTGGCTTGGAGCACCCCTTCTCTTGCCAATATTCTCCTTCTATAGAGTGAGAAGATTAAGGGTAGGGCAGGCTGATTTCTTTACTCTAAAGTCTTTTCCAGACTTAGAAGTATATGCTTCTAATATATATTAAACTCATAGAATATGGTTAACATTGAACAAGTCTTGTGTTCCACAGCAAATTATAGGCAATGTGTCCTCCAAGTTACAGTACAAAGTATAAAATAATTTTAAAGTTCAAAATTTGTAAGTAGCACTTTAAAAATAGTTTAGAGATTAAGCAGCATACCAAATATGGAGAGTTATATTGACAGTATTCATGAGAGAGTGCAGATACATACAGACATGCTGCTTGTTTACATCTGAAGTCTTTCTGAGTGTGCCTTTGCTTTTAATTCCATTATACTTTCATTTTTTGCTCTTTCATCTCTGCCTTAATCCAAACCTTTACCTTATTCCCATGTTCAACCCTTCTCTGCTTCCAGAATTCCCCAATAGGAAGAAACCCTCTGTAAAGATCAACAGGTATTTAATAATCTATGCTTTTTAATCACTTTAATTGAGCATTCGCTTCTTTTCCTATTAGCATACAAATGCTGAAAATAGTCAAAAATCTGAGTTTGGGGAGAATCCACTCTGGCTGGATGGTGGATACTGGCTTCATAGACAGCACACTGTAATGTAAGTTGAGCAGGTCCCACCTGGCGGCCTCTTCATCAGCTGCAATCCTCAGGTGAAACCGACATGAGGTCGGTTGTACAGGAGAGATAAAAAGAATACTTTTTGCCCTAGCCTGGATGAATCGCCTGGGGTCCATTGAAATTTTTCTTTTCTAATCATTTGAACATTTGGTAGACCCAACACCGAGTCATCACCATATAGGAAGAATTAAGCAAGAGAAGAATGATCTCTCAAAGTCAAATGCTTTGAAACCTCATGGCAGGGATGAGAGAAGCCGGGACATGCCTCCTTTAGGGTAAGGGGATGGATCTGGCTTGAGGAAGGCCGAGGGCTGGAAAATGTCAATAATCGTCCTCAATTTCAATTACATGATCAGTTGTGGTTGAAGTCGTCACAGTAGATGTGAGTGCCCTGGTAGATGAGCTTGTGCTGTCCACAGGAGTAGAAGATGAGGTGCTCTGAGTTGTTTCAGTTGTGGATGAGGAGGTAGAAGATGGCATAGACTCCTCAGTTTCAGTTCCATTTTCAGTTGTGGTTCTAATTATCGTTGTAGCAGATGTGGGTGCCCTGGTAGATGAGCTTGTGCTGTCCACAGGAGTAGAAGATAAGGTGCTCTGAGTTGTTTCAGTTGTGGATGATGAGGTAGCAGAGGACAAAGAATCAGGGAAGGAGGTGACAGAACTGGAGCTTTCATCAGCATTAACAATGATGGTGATATCGTTGGTGGGTCTATTATAGGGGCCAAAATAAAAAAGTAGAGCCACGAGAGCTGCAGCAAGTAGACAGGCCAACAGACACGCTAGACATGTTTTCCAGAGTGAGCATGAGTTTTCTGTAACCTGCAGTTTATCAAAAGTGACTATTTCAGCAAGTCACATAATGATGACTTAGGTAACAGATTTCAATTAAAATAAGACTAACATATTCCATTATTCTAAATGTCATAATAAAAACCAAATTTTTCAGTTCTCTCTCTCACCAATACACATATCAAGTACACACACACACACACACATACACACACACACATCAATACACATAGAAAATACACACACACACACACACACAGGAGCCTATGAGGACAAAATATCCCCTCTTAGTCATCCCTTTGTTCTAAAGCAATAAGGCTTCATTTTAAATGCAAATAGATTGTTTTAGGAATATATCATGCTATTATCAACTACTAATGTCTCAGTATAAATTAAATTATTTAATTAGTCCTAATGGGTAGAAAAATAATGGAAACACATATTAAAACATTTAGATTGGTTGTCTTTGGGCAGTGGAAAATTACAGGGGTTTTTTTTGCTCATTGTTGTTCATTACCTCCAATTTTCACATTACATGTTGAGATTTTATAATTAGAAAATCACATATTAAATATATTTTTACTTTTATAAATGAAATTAAATTGTATAAATTTAAAATTATGTATTAAATATATGTCTTACTTTTATAAATAAAAGTAATTCATTGAGTTGGGGATATGCACAAATTTTAAAAAATCAGTTCTTCTCTGGATCAGGAACCTTAGGAATAGAATCTACCACTGATATATTGTTAGGGACCTTGGGTTCCAGGTGCTGTTGGGAGACTGGACATATAATGGCAACTGGAGCCCTGCAAGGAGCTGGTGAAGGGCCTGTCTGCCCTGTGTCACCATTATTCTAAAGGATGACTGACAGTTTCCACATCCCCCAAGCCTTACCCTCTGCGGCAGGCATGCCACATCCTGCATTCTACAGTCACAGTGTCTTCCTTCATTTGGACAGGTTGGATTTTGAGATAACTGTACCAAAAGAGATATATAAATTAATAAATAGATAGGTACATAATTAATAGGTAGGTAAATAGATAGATAGGTAAACAAACTCCAGTTGCTAAGAATGAGGAATGTTTATCTTATCTGGGAACATAAGCATATAAAATAAATATAAAACAAAGTGAACCCAATATGTACTATATGAAGAAATAACCAAATTCTAAGAGAATCTGAAGCTTTAATAATGGTTTGATGATATAAGACATACAAATACATTTTTCATATCAAATATCAAAGAAGGAAAATGAAATTATCATTTGAACAGATGCCCAGGTATCATTTCATAAATCTCAGCATTCAGTCCTGAGAAAAGCAGACAATCGAAACCAATCTCAATAAACTAAAATAAAACCAGAGGATAATCCCCAAATAGTAGTGATTTGTTTACCTCCAAACAATGACCAGTATCCTATTGAACAGTGAAACATCAGGTATATTCCACCACAGTAAGGAGAAGTGAAAAATATCTTCTAATACCACTACTAGGTAATGTTTTTCTGGAAGTTCTAGTCAGAACATTAATGAAAATTTAAAGACAAAATTATCATTATCTGTAGATAAGACTGTCTACCAACAGAATCCCAAATAATCAATTATATAAGTTTCTGAAAGTACTTAGAACTCATTAAGTTAGTTGGCCATGAAAAATATATTACAGCAATTGTTTTGTGTGTGTATGTGTGGTTGTATAAGTATTGCTATTCACAATAGTAACAACATGTATAAAATGCCTAAGCATATAAAAAGTAAGAGGACTTAAACAAAAGAAACCATATAATTTTACTAAGGAACAAAAAGGCAACTTGAATAAACGCTCTTTTATAAAAAGTTTCAATGGTATAAACTGTCCATTTCCTAAATTTCAATTAATATCTTTATAAAAATTTTGAAGGAAATGCTTAGGACAAGAATTTCATGTGGCACAATAAATCAGCCAGGTGAATATAATTATATTAGATTAGATGGGGGAGATATTAGCAGTGATTTTCTCTGGGCTGGATCATGAGTGATTTTTTTCTTTTCCCTTAGTAATTTTCTATATTTTTAAATAGTCAAATATGCAAATAACACTCATATAATAATTGTCCTAAAATAGCATCTTTGATCTCTAATTTGGGCACTATAAGAGATTGTAGGCCATCTATCAGAATGCTAAAAACTGGGAAGTTCTCATGATTTCTTTTTCTCCTTTACAATCTCAGAAGTTTGTATAGCTGCCTGCTTTCTTACTATAAATAACTATTTTATTCAATGGACTAGAATGCATCAATATTTTTGTTATTGTGAGGAAATACCATAAGTCATATTCAGTATATTATAGAAAAATAAAATGATGTACCTATGATGTTAAACCTGGGAAATTTTGCAGATTCCTTGGAATATGAAACAAATTTGATTCATTGTAATCTAGTTATTAAAACCTCAACAGGTCACAAATACAAATTTCAAGCTACAAAACAATTTTTATCCAATCTATTTTTGCTTTTGTTTATCATCTCTAGTTAGCCATAGAACTAATTTTTCTTTGTTAGAAGCATAGAATTCAAGTTTTTTGAAAAATATTTTCTTATAAAGAAAAGAGTACATGTCAGAAATTGAATTCAGTTTCTGACTCTGACACCAGCTATGTGAACTCTTTAATATTTCATTTTCCTTGTATGTAAAATGAAGAAATTCATTCAAATGATGAATGAGACCTGTACAAGTTTGTTTCTAGGTTTTTGAAAAAATATGTGATTTGTACATTAGTAGAGTAGCACATTTGAAGCCTAGTTCTCCGTGCCATGAGACAGTTTCCATAATGACTACTTTAAATGCAAGTAGGCCACAATTAGATGGAAGGAACTACCATAAATACTTTCATTAGACTAAAATCTATAGAAGAACAATATTGTTAAGATTTACTAAGAATATGACATTTCAAATCATCTACCAAAATTCTGTCTACTGGTACCTTACCAGAATTGGAGGTGTTTGATATACGTATCAAAGTTTAGGCCAAAAGTATATTCCACAATTTACCAGTGATGTGAAAGCACTATTGAGTATACTAAACAACTCCTTCAATGCTATCATTACTGATAATGACATCCAAGATTCCATCCATTCCTTAACAGCAAACATCATAAAAAAGCAACTGAGTTTTCTTGAAGAGTTAAATGTTAAATATTGAAAGCAAGAATAGAAGGGAGGGTAGACATGATCAAGGCATAATATATGCATGTATAGAAATGTCACAGTGAACTCCATTAATTTCTATAATTAATAGGTATCAATAAAACAAAGTTCAAAAAGTATAACCTTGGGGAAAAAAACTACATACAATAGCTAAGAATCAGGATGCAGAAATAAATCTTTAATTATAGGGAAAGCGAGTAGCAGACAGGAAAGCTATTAGAAGTTATTTTCAATACTCACCTGATCCACCATATTTTGTTCAATATTTACAGTATACTGTTGTTTTCCAACCATTCTGAGGGTGCTGGTCTCTCAAATTCAACTCCAAAAACAACTCTATTGACTGTGGCTTACAAGTAAGAAAACACTAGATTAATGTTAAATTAATAATTGTGTATTTAATATGGATTGTGTAAACTAATGGTTATTTGTCTTCTGGGAAAATGCCCAAATTCAACCCAAAAGTATATAATTCATATTGGGTGTATAAAAGTAAGTAGAACTATCTGCTCCCTTCAAAATAATATTATCTGTATGAATGACTCTAAGACTCTGGGAAGATATAAGCTCTTGGCTTCCTTATTTTGTGCAATTTATTGGAAAATCATGGAAATTTGATTTCTCACAGGTTAGGAATTTAGTTTTGGCTTCTAAAGAAGTCCACAAAGCCACTCCTCGATTTTGAATATTGCAGAATTCTATGGCTAAGCAAACAGAAGGATTATGGAGATGACTAATTTCAAAACTGGCCAAAGGAAAGGCAATACTGAGATTAGTGAATCAGAATTAATTTAGCTGGATGATGAATAAAATACACTGTACGATTAAAGTCAGTGTCTATATTGAGGTGGACAAAGAAAGTAACATTAAAATAGTTTTAGCTAAAGATAAAAATTGAAGATTAAATAAATTTCAGCAACTCTTGATTACATAAATCCAGGATTATCCATGTTAGTTCTTGTCTGCTTTGTATGACATTGACAGCATATCGTATGACATTGACAGCCTATATGTCATGATCATTACTGTTTCTGATGAATCCTGATCATTTAGGTCAGCAAGAACGAGAAAAAAAGAAAGACAATCTTTGGTAATTTTCCACTTCTCACAAGGGAAAGTGCATATGATGCAGCATATAATATTGAGGTGATGTTTTGTATTAACGGGAAAGTTGATACTTTCTCTGTCTTTGGCAGAGTATCATTGTAGTAGAAAATAAAGGAAATATGACTTTAAAGACTCTTCTCACGCAGGCATTTCTCCACAGCCAACCATTCCTGAGGAGGTCAGTTATGTGCATTTCCAAAGTATCAAGAGACTTATACCCCTAATTCAAGAGTAGATATGTCTCCTTGTGAGTATAGATATCTCTTCTACATATTTATTTCAGTTCTTTGGACATTAGTTCGAAGTGGGATGGCCTTTCCTTTTAGCAGTTTCGGAGTTTCAGTTCTTATGTTTAAATTGTTAATCTATTTTTAGCTGAATCATGTTTATTGGGTGAGATAAGAGTCAACTTTCATTCTTCTGCCTGTGGTTACCCAGTTTTCCCAAGACTATATATTGAAGGACTGTTCTTTACCCATTGTGAGTTCTTGGAACCTTTGTCAGAAACCAAATGACTATAAACTTGTGGTTTTGACTCTACATTTCTGAGCTTTCTATCTGTTCCATTGGTTAGTATATTGATGCCAGCACCATACTGTTTAGATATTATAACTTTGTAATCAATTTTGAAGTCAGATAAAATGTCTCCAGCTTTGTTCTGTTTCTGCAAGATAGTTTGGCCTATTTGGAGTCTTCTGTGGTTCCATATGAATTTTAGGAGTTTTTTTTTATATTTCTGTGAAGAAAGATATTGGAATTTTGATAGTGAAATGTCCTTGCTTACTAATAATTTTACATATATTTACCATATGTAACACAATAAGTTCAACTTATGATAGTGTGAAATAAATATATAATATTGTTATATATGTTATATATATTATATATAACTATTATATATATATCATATATATATATATCATCCCCAGCTAGTGGCAATGCTGGGTATTGGCAGTAAACTGGTCAACCATACAGTCCTGAGGGGAAATCATGGATACTCTACAGTGTCTGAGCACGTCTAAGGTAGACTCATCTGTCTACACTATGGTGATCAGTAGGTTAGATATATTAAATGCATTTTGACTGACAATATTTTCAACTCACAGTGGGATTATTAGGACATAACCCCATCATAAATTTAGAATCACCTGTATATAATGAATTGCTTATCTATGAAAACATTTGGCTCTTATACTAAAAATAAGAACAAATGCTTGCCAGTTGTGGTGGCACACGACTATAATCCCAGCTACTCCGGAGGCTAAGGCAGGAGGATCTCCTGGGTACCTTTGAGACCAGCCTGGGTAACTTAGCAAGATCCTGTCTGTAAATAAAACAAAAATAAAAAGGGCTGGGAATGTAGTTCAGAGGTAGAAAATTTTGAGGTCTGAGGCCCAGTGCTGTAAAAACCAAAACAAAACAATATAAGAACAAACATTTATTAGGAACTTAGGTGAGTACACAAGCTACTGAAAAAAATATTATGCCCATATCACAGATGAGGAAGCTAAGTCTCAAAGAAAGAATTTAATAAATGTTCAGATTATAACACTAATGGTTTCTACACAGCAGAAATTTAATCCCTACTCTAAATAAAAAAATCATGTAAAACCAGAAAAATGGTTCATTTCACTCAGATATCCAATAGACCAATCACTTAGTAGCAGATGCCCTGACATAAATAAAAGGTAATATAAGATCTTTTTGGATTCATTTTGTACCTCAACTTTAAAATGGCGTTCTATGACCACTAGTTGAAAATACAAAGGAAATCATGCAGCCACATGTGAGGCTAGATTCATCATTCAATTTCAAATCTACGAACTTTAATTTCCATAATTCACTGCCCCTGATTTACTGTCTTGCCTCACTTACTGCATTAGGTTGTGGAAGATCTGACTTCATATACCTTTTTCCAATTAGAAAAGCAATATGGTCTATTTTGTAGGTAATTCAGAAAGTTTAAATAAAATAACACTTATCCACTGTTGAAGTTTTATAGATTTGTTACAGACCTTTTTCAATGCACTCCAAAGGACATTTATTCTTTCTTTTTAGTTTGTTTTTGTGAATTTTATTGGTTGTACTGTAATATCTTATGTAGAACTACCATAGTTTAGTTAATGATGCTTTCATATTTAAGTATTTAGATAATCTAAAAGTAGAATCGATTAAATTGAAAGCTATTGATAAGGGGCCAAATTGAAGAAAATTGCACCAGATAACGTTGTCATGTGACAATACTGATCTATGCACTGCCTTATCTCAGCTTAATCATTTTGTCAGTCTCTGCTAAGCAGGTTCAGGGGAAAAAACGAGTGTGTCTGTATGTGAGAATGAGAGAGAGAGAGAGAGAGAGAGAGAAAGACAAGCTATTTCCTTTTTTTTGTAACTCTGAAAATGAATATTTTCATTACAGCCCTTTACATATTATTCAATATTGATGTTTATAAAGTATTCATATTTACTCATATGTGGTTATTTATATTCATAGTTTTGTTTATTCATATTCATATTTATTTTTTATGGCAGTTTATTGTGGTTCAGTGTTCTTTTTACTAATAAGCATTTTATGTATCAAGATACTAATGACTTTTTTATACTTTTTTGTACGTGTATGTGTGTGTAGTGCTGGGGATTGAACCCAGGGGTACTCAAACTCTGAACTACACACCCAGCCCTATTTTATTCTATATGTGGAAACAGGGTCTCACTGAGGCTGTCCTCGAACCTGTGATCCTCCTGTCTCATCCCCCCAAGTACTGTGATTACAGACGTGTGCCACTGCACCTGGCTGTGTCCTTTCTTTTGACATTGTCTTTTTCTGAGTGTGCTCACTATAATTGCAACTGTATTTCTGGAATTTTTTTATCCTTGACTCTTAATTCTCTCTCTGCAGATATATTCACAGGTTAGCTATGCCATAGGACTGAGAATAGGCAATTTTAATTTAAAATATTATAATAATAGTTCTTCAAGGGTGGGGTCCAGGTCTATGATTTGAAATGAATTTCCTAAATGGTTAGTACCCAACCTCACAATTTATAAGAACTTAATTAATAGGGGGTGGCAAACTGAGAAATTACTGTTTTGAGGTTACCAAGTTCCATAAATATGTAATTTATGATAATTATAAAGTGTGTCTTTTGTTTGATAATACATGACATCTAATAGACTTGGTGTACACAAGCTAACCAATGCATACAAATATTGGTTGTCACTCTTTTTTCTTGTGGTATTAGTGATTGAACCCAGGGGCATTTCACCTCCAAGCTACACTTGTGGCCCTTTTTTTATTTTTTTATTTTTTTAACCCAAGGTCTCACTAGGTTGCTGAGAGTTTTGCTTCATTGCTGAGTGTGTCCTCGAACTTGTCATCCTCCTGCCTCAGCCTTCCAAGTACTGGGATTACAGGTATGCGCCCACCACACTGGGCTGAGAGTCAGTTTTCAAGTCTGAGAATTTTATCTTCCCTGCAAAATATTTCATTTTAATGAAGATTTCAGACTTCTCATGTCTGATCTTGATAGGAGTTTTTTTTTTTTTGTGGTACTGGGGATCGAACCCAGGGGCATTCTACCTCCAAACTCCACCTCTAGCCCTATTTTTTTTATTCTTTATTTTGAAACAGGGTCTCACTAAGTTGCGGAGGGCCTAAGTAGCTGAGGCTGGCCGTGAACCTGGATCCTCCCACCTCAGCCTCTCAAGTACTTGGATTACAAGCGTGCACCACCACTCCCAGCTTGATAGGAGTTTTTAATCCTGCATCCTTTTATGGAGCTCTGTCTGCTTTGATGCTAATTAGCAGTAAATGGAGGCCACAGTCCCCACGAAGTTGGCATGGTGGCCCATGCCGGTAATACCAGTACCTGAGAGGTTGAGTTAGCAGAATCATAGGTTTGGGTTCAACCTCAGCAACTTAACAAGGCCCTCAGCAATTAGTGAGACCCTATTTCAAAATAAAAAAATAAAATAGATCTGGGAGTGTAGCTCAGAGATAGAACACCCCTGGGTTCAATCCCTAGTGTCACACACACACACACACACACACACACAGTCCCAATGAAAACAGATTATAGAACTTCTGCAACCATTGTTCCAATAGCTACAACTACATTTTAAAGCCACCTCATCAAACAGAGTGAATCAAAAAGTCCATTTCCACAGAGTGGCATAAATTAGGGAAGGTGGAAATATAATTTCATTTGTTAAATTATGGGATTTTTCTAGTAATTCTCCAAAAATATTTATCAATGAAAAATCTAAGAATGGTTAAAAATATGTATCTAGCATCCATGATAGTCAATAGAAATTACTAACACAGTTGGAGCCCCAGTGTACCTTTCCCAGATAATATCCCCTGTCCCAAGAAATGCCCAGCACTCAAAATTATCTACTTATCCTTCCCCTGTTCGTTTGTTTTGTTTTGATAGTTAGATTCCATGTCTGTGCAGCTTTGGAAATATATGTGATAAAACTATCAAACTGTATGCTTCTGGACTTGCTGTAATTTTATTTTTTAAAGATAATTAATGCTAATGCTGTTCTAAACAACTTATTCATGTTTCCTGGCAGTTTTCTAGGGCATATATCTAGAGGTTCAGGTTCTATGTTTTGAGATATGCACATTTCATATTTGCTGGAAAAATACAAAAGATTTCCCCATTTTTACTATTTTGCATTCCTACAAGTCGTGTATAAGAATACTCATTGTTCTAAGTCACTGCCAGTGTCTCAGATTTTCAGACTTTTAAAAATACATTCCAGTGCAGTGGGTCTAAACTATCTCAGGGGGACTGACAAATTGGCATTTCCCTCATAATGAGGCTGAGCATCTTAGGATGAGATGTTTATGAGCCACTTATATTTCTTCACAACCTGAGGCAGGAATCCTCAAGGACCAGGAGACCTGGGAACTGTCCCAGGCCAGGATAGCTCAGATTCCTGAGAGACACTTGGAAATGTCACAAGTTACTCAATGAATGGTCACATTCTGCATAAACCAGAGATCTGATCATTCACCGTAAATCACCAAAACCAAAAATTATTTCTCAGCTTGAGATTCCTTCATTAGAACAATGAATTGGGCCGGAGAGAGAAAGCTTCTCACTCCTGAAGAAAGACAGTGTAGAAATTGGTAAATTTGACCCCCCAAAAATGTATAGAGGCAGGAGGGTGATGAATTGCAGCTGAGAAATAACGATCATAAGAAATCTTGACCATGAAATTATGAAGAAACACAGAAAAAAATGATCACAGGCAGAAAAAGGAACAGAAAAAGGTGATATGATGGAAGCCAAGAGAAAACACGAGAACTAGGAAAAGGTTCAAAAGGTAGTGCAGTGGGCATGCCAATGATATAAGGCTCAAAAATACTAATGAAGCCAGATATGGTGGAGCACGCCTGTAATCCTAGTACTTAAGAGGCTGAAACAGGAGGACGGTGGATTTGCAACAAGCCTCAACCACTTAGCGAGGCACTCTGCAACTTAGTGAGACTGTTTCAAAATTTAAAAAATAATAAAAATAGGGCTGGGGGTGTAGCTTAGAGGTAGAATGCCCCTGTGTTCAATCCCCAGTACCATACACACACAAAAAAATATTACAGTAACCAATAAATGTAATACATATACACCTACACACACAACACACACACAAAGATAGGCTGCTCTGAAAAAAATAATAATGAAGTTTAGAAATGAGGTAAGGATAAAGTGTCGGGTGTAAGTCATGGCTTAGGAATCAAGTGAAATGATTAAATCAATTCTAAGCGTCCACACCTGAGGCCAGATTCACCATTGTGCCTTACACCTATGAACTTTAGTTTCCATTGCTGCTCTCCATCTAGTGTCTTCCTTCTCATCACCTTTAAATTACGTTGTGAAACATCCAACTTGACATTTAAATTGATTTGAGCTGTAATTCTTTATCCATTCTTTAAAAGCATTGCTCTTTTTCTGTCATATAATGTTCTGTTCTATGCCTGCCCTATTTATTTCAAATGTAGTTTTGAAACTGGACCAACATCAATCAAAGGATTTGATGTTTCTTTCGGTGGTGATCAGACCAGATCAAAGACCCCTTCATTGACTTTGGATCTGTGTCTTCTCCCCTTTCCATTTCCACCACCGTGGCTTGAATGATTCTAATAGACTCCTAGTGAGATTCTTTCCATCTTCCCTCCTTTTGTTCTCCAGTCCATTTTATACATTGACTCTAGGATAATGGCCCTCAATGCAGGTGTTTAGATGCTGGGTGGCCTCCTATTACCAGCTGCCGACCAAATTCCTTCATTAGGCATTTCCAGTCTCTACAAGCCTACCTCAGTCTATCTTGCTTTCTAGCTAACTTAATTATGAGAGGATAAAATTTTCATTTGTTAATTGTACATTAAGGGTAATTTGGATTTGTCTTTGTATTACCTGAAACACCTAGTCCAGATAAGTGTGTTTATATTATTTTTATATATCTCTGAACATGTAATGTGCATCATTATGTGAAATTCTCTCTGGCCTCACCCTGTCATTACTTTGAAAATTATATAAAAAGACAAGATTACCTTCTGGGTAACTCATCCTCTTAAGAACACCAACAATAAAATGGCAGTATGTGTGGTGTGTAGGAATAAAATGTGGGTTTCTGTCGTGAATAACATTGTTTTGCACATGTTAAACCAGCCTTGCTTCCCTGGGATGAAACCAAGTTGGTCATGGTGTATAATTTTCTTGATATGATTTTGAATGCGCATGGCTAGTATTTTGTTTAGAATTTTTGCATCTATATTCATCAATGATATTGGTCTGTAATTTTCTTTTCTTGAGATATCTTTATTTGGCTTTGGTATTAATGTTATGCTGGCCTCATAGAAGGAATTTGGAAGAATTCCATTTCTTTCAATTTCACGGAATAACTTGTGAAGTATTGGTTTTAGTTCTTCTGTAAAGGTTTTGTAGAATTCAGCTGGAAAACCATCTGGACCTGGGCTTTTCTTTGGTGGCAGACTTTTATTGCTATTTCTATCTCTGTGCTTGCTATTGGTTGATTCAGGTCTTCTATGTTCTCTTGGTTTAATTTAGGTAGGTTGTATGTGTCTAGAAATCTGTCAATTTCTTCCATGTTTTCCAGTTTATTAGAGTATAAGTTTCAAAGTAGTTTCCGATGATCCTCTGGATTTCTCCACTATCTGTGGTCTCCTTTTTTTATTTCTGATCTTAGTAATTTGGGTTGATTCTCTCTTTCTTTTGGTTAAGTTAGCTAGTGGTTTATCAATCTTGCTTATCTTTTCAAAGAACCAACTTCTTGTTTTGTTGATTCTTTGTATTTTTTTAATTCTCTATTTCATTGATTTCTGCTCTGAATTTAATTATCTCCTGTCTTCTACTGGCTTCGGGATTAGACTGTTCCTGTTTTTCTAGGTCCTTGAGGTGTGTTGTTTATTTGGTGGCTTTCTGTTTTTTTTTTATGTGGGCACTCAGTGCTATAAATTTTCCTCTTAACACCACTTTCAATGTGTCCCATAGATTTTGGTATGTCATGCAGAATCACAGGATCATCTCAATAGATGCTGAAAAAGCATTTGACAAAATCCAACACCTATTCATGTTAAAAACTCCACAGAAAATCAGAATAGAAGAAATGTACCTCAACATCATTAAGTCAATATATTATAAACCCAAAGCCAACATCACATTGAATGGGGAAAAACTATGGGAATTCCCCTTAAAATCAGGAATAAGACAAGGATGCCCACTATCACCACTCTCTTCAATATAGTCCTCAAGACTTTTGCCAGGGCAATAAGACAAGAGAAGGGTATCAAAGGAATTCAAATAGGAAATGAAGAATTAAAATTATCTTTATTTGCAGATGATATGATCCTATATCTCGAAGACTCAAAAAACTCAACCAAAAGTCTACTAGAGCTGATTAACAAATTCAGCAAAGTAGCTGGATACAAGATCAACCTAAAAAATCAGTAGTTTTCATATATGCCAACCAAGAATCCACTGAGAAAGAGATCCAGAAAATAATCCCATTCACAATAACTTCAAAACCAATCAAATATGTAGGAATAAACTTAACCAAAGAGGTGAAAGACCTCTTCAAAGAAAATTATAAAACACTGAAGAAAGAATTTGAAGAAGATCTTAGAAGATGGAAAGATCTCTTCTGCTCTTGGATAGGCAGAATTAATATTAACAAAATGGCCATTCTGCCAAAAGTGATCTACAGTCAATGCAATCCCTATCAAAATACCACTATCATTTTTCACAGGCCTAGAAAAATCAGTCCTAAATTTCATATGGAGAAACAAAAGACCCAGAATAGCCAAAGCAGTTCTCAGCAATAAGAACCATGCAGGAGGCATCACAATCCCTGACTTCAAACTATACTACAGAGCTATAGTAATAAAATCAGCATATCATTGGCACAAAAACAGACACATAGTAATGTTACAGAATAGAAGATACAGAAACAAATCCACAAACTTACAGACAACTAATCTTTGATAAAGGTGCCAGACACATACATTGAAGAAAAGACAGTCTCTCTAACAAATGATGTTGGGAAAACTGGTCATCTATCTGTAGAAAAATGGAATTAAATCCTTACCTCTCACCCGGCACAAGAGTCAATTCGAGATGGATCAAAGACCTGGAAGCTAGATCAGAGACTGTGAAATTACTAGAAGAGAGCATAGGTTCAACACTCCAAAATATAGGCACAGGTAGAAACTTCCTCAATAAGACCTCCAAAGCCCAGGAAACTAAAACAAGGATTAATAAGTGGGACTGCATTAAACTAAAAAAGTTTATGCACATCAAAGGAAACCATCAAGAGTCTAAAAAGAATGCCTATGGAATGGGAGAAGATATTTGCTAGCTATCCCCCTGACAGAGGACTAATATCTCGGATATACAAAGAACTTAAAAGACTTTACACTAAAAAAAAAAAAACCCTATTAAGAAATGGGCAACCGAATTGAACAGACAATTCACGAAAGAAGAGACACAAATGGCCAACAGATACATGAAAAGATGTTCAACATCATTAGCAACCAGGGAAATGCAAATCAAAACTACTCTGAGATTTTATCTAACCCCAATCAGAATGGCAATCTTAAGAAGTCAAACAATAATAAATGTTGGCGAGGATGTGGAGAAAAAGGAACTCTCCTGCACTGTTGGTGAGAGTGCAAACTAGTCCAACCACTTTGGAGATCAGTATGGAGATTCCTAAGAAAATTGGGAATGGATACACCATATGACCCAGCTATACCACTACTGGTATCATTCCAAAGGGACTGAAACCAGAAAACTACAGTAATATGTGCATACCCATGTTCATAGCAGCACAATTCACAATAGCCAAATTATGGAACCAACCTAGGTATCCATCAACAGATGAATGGATTACAAATTTATGAGAAATACACACAATGGAATTCTACTCAGCAATAAAGAAGAACAAAATAATATCATTTACAAGAAAATGGAAGGACCTGGAGAACATTATGTTAAGTGAGATCAGCCAATCACAGAAAGAGAAGGGTCACATGTCTTCTCTAATATGTGTAAGCTAGGGAGCAATGAGGATACAAAAGGGCCTCCAGACAACAGTGGAGAAGCCTCAGTGAAGTCAGGGAACTGATCTAAGGGAAGGGGAAGGGGGATAATGAAGTTCATTAAGGGAATTTCTACCATCGACCATATTAACATGAGAATATACCAATTCAATCTTAGTTCTATGTGTTGGGGGGAGGGGGAGGGGCACCAAGTGCTGCATGGATGTATGTTAATGCCAATTTGATTTCCATTGTGATGTGAGACTATAATGCACCAATAAAAGCACATTAAAAATAGAAATAAAATGTGGGGTTCTGTGGTCTACAAAATTTCCCCCAAGCAGGGGATTTTATTATTAAGCCTTTTCCCTTCTTCAGAGCTGTGATACCCACTTCAGAGGAAACTCCTACCATTTGCCTTTTGTCCTGCCAGCCCTGTTCTGAGCTAGTCAGAAGAGCATTCATCACAGCCCCCACTACTACAAGTGGGTATCACATTGTATTAGTTTCCTATTGCTGCTATAACAAATTACCACAGACTTAGTGAGTGGCTTAAAACAAAGGCATCGTCTCTCAGCTGCAGAAGTCAGAAGTCCAAAATCTGTCTCACTGAACTAAACTGAAGACATCAGCCTGGCTGTGGTCCTTCTGGAGCCTCTGGGAGACAATCCATTTCCTTGCCCCCCCCCCTGCACTTCTAGAAACAACCTGCATTCCTTGGCTTTCTCACATTCCTCTACAATCTTATTTCTGCAATCCCATCAACTACTCAGTCTGACTCTTCTACCTCCCGTTTATGATAACAGTTGGACCACTGGATAATCCCAAGCAATCTTCACATCTCAGGATCCTTAATTTGATCACATCTGCCAAGTCTCTTTGGCTGTACAGGGTAATGTTCACAGGTCCTAGGGAATAAGACATGGACATTATCTTTTAACCTCCCATAATGATCACTAAATGTTCCCTTCCTGACCAGGAAAAGGAACCTACTAATGCTATTGGGATTGAAAAGAATTTGCTTCTAGGCTTGGTTTAATCCAAAGCAAGTCCAACCACTTCTAGAACAACTGCTTCTCTTTGGCATGTTTCTGTAGCATCCTGGACTTACTCCAGTCTTTCTCACCCAACTTTGAAATAGTCTGTAATTCCTGGCACTTAGCACAATGCTAGGCATATAGAAAATAGCTAATAAATATTTTTGGAATAAAATGAATGATAGAAATATTTCATATTAAAAGGTGATGTTTAGCCAGGCATGGTGGTGCACACCTGTAATCCCAGTACTTGTGAGGCAGAGACAGGAGGATTGTAGGTTTGAGGCTAGCCTTGGCAACTTAGTAAGGCTCTCTGCAACTTAGTGAGACCCTATTTCAAAATAAAAAATAAAATCGGGCTGGGAATGTAGCTCAGAGGCAGAATGCTCCTGGGTTCAATCCCCAGTACCAAAAAATAAATAAAAAGATAATGTTTAGCATGGTGCTATGACAATATAAATATTCAATTAATGTTTTCTGATTAATCTGGTGAACCAGAAAGACTGAGGCTCCTTTTAAGAAAGAAAATACTATTTATTTAAGACCCTGCCAATTGTTAAATACACATCCCTTTGTTTACTGGTCCCTCGGTACTTAAAACACATTGCCTTATTTTTACATTGATTATATCGTGATTTATGACCAACCCAAATGTATTTAAGAAGATGTCTATTATCTTTGGAAGAATACAAATAGGAAGCTTGGGAAATGTTTAAGCAGGATTAGGAACCTACATAAATGAATAATGAGGCATATCAGTATGAATTATACTAAGTAGGCATTTCCCAAAGATTCTACCTTTGGATTTTTAGCTAATTAATCAAATCAGAGAAACCCAAATAGACTGATGGAAAATAAAACTAGGCAATAAGAATTTGACCTTTGTCAGTCCCTAAGGCTTAACTACTCACTTATATGGCTCATATTGAGCCTGACTTACAGTTAGTAAGCAGCTTCACAAGGAAATTAATACCATCATTTTAATGCACTAAACACTTTATAATGCCCTTCCTTGATTTTACACTTCACTGAAAATGAATTCTACACAGGCCCAGTATAGTGGGGCTGCTGCTTCCTTTCCAAATTCTTCTCCTTTTGCTCGTTATCTCTGGCCAAACAAGCCTTGTGTCCGGGCACTGAACACACCAAGTTGCTGCTTGTGTGCTTCCAGTCTGCAAAACACTTAGAGCAGCTTCAAAAGGCTTCAGTCCTTAAAACAACTAAATGGGACACAATTTTACACAGGAGGTTAATAATGTGCTCAAGATCACAAAGCTGGCACTGGTACCAGCAGAGTTCAGATTTATACCCACAGGAAAACTGGCTCCAATCCTTGCTTTTTCCATGTGCGACAGGTACTTCCACCTGGACATTTGTGTTTTCTGCTTTTCACTAGCATGGGCTATGCCTGTGTCAATGACTTTGTCTCTCCCAATGAGGACTATATACCTGACACTTAAAGCAGGGCCAGCACCCTGAGGTGATTTTCTCACAAAGTGTGGTTTTGTGGCTGCATGCGTGGATGGGTAAGTGAACATACCCCAGAACCCCGGAGCTTGCAATCTAAATAGAAGAGTGCAATTATTACAGCATGCAGAAAGGTGTACCAAATTTAGAGGTCCATTTGGAAGGATCTCTGAGTAGGATTGAGGGTTGAAGGCTGTACTCTAGTCTTTAGTAGAACAAGTCACCCTGCCTCATTTTAATTTCCTATTTTCAGGGTCTTCCCTTGAAAAGGGAGGCTTCCCTTTTTGGGACCTTGCTGAGCAGAAGAAATGAATAGGGAAGGGAAGAGGAAGAGTCTACCCAACAGGTCTTTTCCATTCTGGAGTTTTTCCCTGATCCTTTTAGGGTAGCCCTGATACAAGTAAGCTCTGGGAGAAGTTCCTCTGGAGTGTAAGATGATAAGCAGCAGCAGTAAACATGAGGAGAAGACAGGCCTAGCGTCCCAGGGCCTGGGAGAGGCTGTCATGTGGTCTGCTTTACAGCTCTGGAGCTAAAAACCTAGACAACCACTAACAGATGAGGCTGAGGCTGGTGAGGCCTCCTAAATGCTGGCAGAGCCACCCAGAGGAGCTGGAACACCTCCCAGTAGCCACACCATGCAGGAAAAAGAACTGCACCTTCACCCCAACCCACTGCTTAGGAAAGTGATAGTCACAGCCATACCCTTACCTCTGTGCTCTAGAGCAGTCCTGACCTGATCCCGGGGGGAGACCTGGGTGGCCCAGTACACCATGTGCATAGCCAAACAAACTAATACTTTTGGGAAATGCTGCTAAGCTATCTGGGGATACTGACAGGTTTGCATTATTTAAACAAACCAACAAGACTAGAAATTTAGAGCCATAGCCCCTAAGTGGATATCAATAAATAGGTACTGATAGATAAGAAGTCATGGAAATCAATTAAATGATATGTGCAAAATCCTTCAAAATTAACAGTCAGATTTTTCCCATTGCTTAGACTCTTTATTTGCTTACTGAAGCAGGGCTATTCACACAAAGAACTAATTCTACCAAATAGCACATTTGAGCAAAGTCAGCTTGCTAAATAACTAAATTACCAATCCAATGGAAGCCAGTTTCCTAGGGCAGATGCAGAGTCTGGGCCAAGACTAAGGAGAGGGTCAGTGTCTTCTTCTACTCAGGTGACTATAAAGTAGTACCATAGGCCAGGCATCTTAAAAACAACTGAAAATTTGAATTCTTTATATATTCTGGATATAGTCTGTCAGAAAAGTAGCTGGCAAAGATTTTTCTTCCATTCTGTAGACTCTCTCTTTATGCTCTTTTTTCCTTTGCTGTGCAGAAGCCTTTTAATTTTATGCCATCCCATTTATTATTTCTTGGTTTTATTTCCTGCACGTCAGGATTCTTATTGAGGAAGTCAATGCCTATGAATATCCTATGTGCATATACAAATGCATCACTATGAATTTCACTATTATGTGTAATTATAATGCACCAATAAAAATGTAAAAAAAAGAAATCCATGAAGAATATATCACAGAGAATGTTACTGCCATCCATAATGCCAACTCCAGCAACCTCAAATCCAGTTTCCTATCTTGATAAAATACAGTAACCATCATTGATAGAGAAAGAAAGAAAGAAGAAAGAAAGAAAGAAAGAAAGAAAGAAAGAAAGAAAGAAAGAAAGGAGGCAAGGAGGAAGGAAGGAAGGAAGGAAGGAAGGAAGGAAGGAAGGAATGAATGAAAAGAAAAGAAAAGAAAAGGAAAGAAAAGAAGAAAAGAAAAAAAAGAAAAGAAAAGAAAAGAAAAGAAAAGAAAAGAAAAGAAAAGATTTCTCACATTTCTGGAGCCTGGAAGTCCAAGATCAGGCACTAGCACACCTGATATCTGGTGAGGGTTGCTTCCTGATTCATAGACAGCTGTCTTTTTGCTGTGTGGAAGGGAAGAGAGATCTCTGGGATTTCGTTAATAAGAACACTAATCCTGTTCATGTGGCTCTGCCTTCATAACCTAATCACCTCCCAAGGGCTCCACCTCCTAATACAATACCATTGGGGGTTAGATTTCAATATAGAAATCTTGGAGACATAAATATTCAGTCTATAGCAGGAAGACAAAGGAAATTTTTATGGACAGAGGAAAAAGAAAACACAGTCAAAATAAATCAAGTTTGAAAAACTTGAATGATTCATCCTCCCAAGAATTTGTCACATGGCAAACTGGCTTCCAGCGCCTTGGATTTGGGCCACGTGAAATTCAGCCAACTGATGTTGAGTTGTTTGTAAGTGATTGCTCTTTCTCGGGAATGTGACCCCTGGATGACCATGGAATGGTGAGGACAGGATTCACTTTGAGTCAGAAATATAGGGCAAAGATGGTTCAGAGCTGCAGTAGACACAGATGTAGCTGAAGTAATGGCAACAAGGATGAGGGGTTCAGCCTTAGCCACAGTGACTGATACAGAAATGATTACAACTCTAATTGTCCAGGTACGGAAGAGGTGATGGTGAGACAGGGGATACGTGGAACAGAGGCAACATGGGTCAAGCAATATTTTTAATAGGTTGTGTTATGCCATCTTAGTCTGCATTGTGTTTCTATAGTAAAATAGAACATTATGTTAGTGAGATTAGCCAGTCATAGAAAGTGAAGGGTCATATGTTTTCTGTAATATGTGCAAGCTAGGGAATAATTGGGATACCAGAAGGACTCCAAATAATGAAGGAGAAACCTCAGTGCAGCCAGGGAGGAGTCTAAGGGAAGGGGAGGGGGAAGAGTGAGGTTCATTAATGGAATTACTACCATCCGCTATGTGTACATCTCAGTACTCTGTATTAGGAAGGGGGGAGATAGGAAGGTGGGGGGCCACCAAGTGCTGTGTGCATATATGTCCCTGTCAACATGATTTACATTATGATGTGAGACTATAACGCACCAATAAAAGCATATTAAAAATAAATAAAAATAAAATAGAGGCTTTATAAAGAAAACAGGATTAATTGGCTCATGATTCTGGTGGCTGGAAAGTCCAAACAGCATGGCTCCAGTGTCTGGTGAGGCCCCTTGGCTATGCCACTACATGGCAGAGAAGCTGAAAGGGGCAAAATGCAAAAGAGGCCAAGCATGTAGGGTGGCATTGCTTTGACTGGATGAAGGAAACTGTTCAAACAATGCCATGTACACATACAAATTTATCAATACCAATCTCAGTAACATATAAAGGAAGGTAAGAGTGTGGGTGAAATCTGGAAGGAAACACACCAAGTGCTGTGTGCATGTGTTTCCATCACTCTGAACCTCATTATGATGTAAAATGACAATGCACCAATAAAAGCACATTTAAAAACCCCTCTTGAGAAAAACCAACCCAGTCTTGCAAGAACTACATCCATCCTTTCCAAGGGCGGTGGCCTCATGACCTGCTCACCTCCCACTAGACCCCATTTCTTAAAGACCCAGCATCACTCAATGCCATTACATTGGGAACCAATGAGCTTCCAGCACATGAATCTTTGGGGACACATTCAGATCACATGCAAGCCAGGCATTGTGGCGCATGCCTGTAATCCCAGTATTTGGGAGGTTGAGACAGGAGAATCGCAGGTTTGAGGACAGTCTCATCAATGTAGCAAGACTCTCAGCAACCTAGTGAGACCTTGTTTCAAAATGAAAAAGAAAAAGGGTTGGGGGTGTAGGTTGGAGGTAGAATGCCCCTGGGTTTAATCCCCAGTACCAAAACAAAACATAACAAAACAAAAAGCATGCGAACCACGTCTAATATTGGTCAGCATATGTTGTAGAAGCAGTAACTGTCCCAGATTCAGTTGTAGTAGTGACTGGCCCATGTTCATTTGTCATGAATACCTTTCCTGAGTGGGAGGTTTCTGTGTGAGTATTGCTTTGGTTGTGGCAATACTTGTTATAAAATCAGCTCCTTTAATGAGTACTTACATTAGTAGCAACAGATGAAACTCAAGTACCAAGTGACTTAGTAGTGACAGAGGAGTTGCACCTGTTTCTCTATTGACGTAATGCTATGAGGTTGTGGTGGTTGTATTCCTATGACAGAGAAGTTGGTTAGGCAATATCCATATGACCACTTGCTGTGTTAGTTGCTATAAGAGATTCAGAAAGTGTGATAGCTTTTAAGAAGTGATAGCACATCCAGTAAGTATTTCCTAATCATGTACTATGAGCTTGGCATCATGCTAAGCACAGGGGATTAAATATTTGTATACCTCATCTTTAGAATGACGAACATTGTGAGCTTACAGTTACAACGTGCTTGATAAGCATAATTGCTGACCTTCTTAAACTTTGGCTTTATTTCTAATCTTTAGAGATTATTCAACTTGCCCAGTGGTGAAAGCACTGAAAAACAAACCAGAAGTACTTCATAAAAGCAAATAAACACTCAGATTTTCTCAGCCAACTATTTTGCAAATTCTTTCTCCCCTGTTGAAGTCTAGTTCTCAAACCAGCTGCAGAAGGGTATAAAACTTCAATTATAGAACACTGAGTGAAATGCTTTTCTTGTATCACCTTATTTCAACTCTTGGAGAATGATTCCTTCTATACCAACCCCAGCATCTTTCCTAAGTGGCTTCTGTGAGGGTCAGAAGCACAGATCTGCTCTGCAACTCCTACAGAGGAAAATCTTCTAGAAAATGCAGCACTGCTTTGAGTTTATATTTTTATACTGAATGTGGCACAATTTGTAATAAGATGGAAATGAACCAATCATTTCTCTTCTCCTCCTCCTCTTCTTCCTTCTTCTTCTTCCTCCTCCTCACCCTCCTCCTCCTCCTGCTCCTCTTCTTCTTTCTCTTCTTCTTCTTTCTCTTCCTATTCCTCCTCCTCCTCCTCCTTCTCCCCCTCCTCCTTCTTTTTCCTCTTCTTCCTCTCTCTCTCTCTCTCTTTCTCTCTCTCTCTCTCTCTCTCTCTCTCTCTCTCTCTCTCCCCCCATCTCTCTCCCTCCCTCCCTCCTTCCCTCCCTCTTTTTCTTTAGGTACTTGGAATTGAACCCAGGACATTCTACCTCTGCGTCACACCCCCAGCCCTTCCTGTTTTATTTTTGAAACAGGGTCTCACTAAGTTACTGAAGTGGCCTCAAACCTGATATCATCTGGTCTCAGTCCCGTAAGTACAGGGACTACAGGTGTGTACCATCATACCCGGCCAGTTATTTCTTAATAACTCTTCTGAAGTGACAGTTTTTCTCCTTCCTTCATGCCTTCCCTGCCAAGGGTGTTTCTTCAATCCCCAGTCCTATCCTCAATCTTTCTCATGAACACCCAGAGTCAGTTTGTGGAGAAGATCCTGTGTGTGGGCACAAACTCCCCTGTGTCTTCAACTCCCAGCATTCCCGTACTCTCATGCTAGCCCAAATGTGGTCCTTAGCAATTGGATACAAATTTCAGTTGAATTCTTATCTGCTGGTACTGAGACCATCTCTTCCTCATGTGCTTGGTTATGGTTCAATCTTTCCTTAGAGGCACCCGGCTCTCTCTGAATTTTAGTCTAGTAGTTTGCCCTGTGATATCAGTTCTTTGGTGAATTAGATGAATTAGTGACACTGGATTATCCAACTGTTTCTTGTTAGAGTGACCGTGATGTCCTTTTTAGCGTTATGCATGTTGGTACCCTGATGTTTTAGGCAATTTTCCTAATTGCTCTGACTTGCAATTTTCTCCTTTACAAAATAAGACTAGTAATACTATCAACCCTTCCCAGCAACTGCTACCCAAATTGATTAAGAAACAAAAGAGTTTACTTGGACTGATCAGAGTTGCAAATCAAAAGACACTAATTCAGGTAAGTTGAACATGTGCTCCGGGGCCATACAGATTTCAAATAAATTTTAAAGTAAAAAATCACAGCACTCTGAGCCTCATCATGATGTATAATCACAAAGTGCCGATAAAAGTATACTAAACATAAAATAAACCTTTTAAGATTAAAATACAATGCACCAATAAAAGTATATTTAAATGAAGTAAACCTCTTAAGATAAAAGAACACCTTTTAAGATAAAAGTGGGGAGGGAGATTACAACAGTTGTTTGTAGAGAACTTAGATTGGTTGCAAGCTGTCTTGTAGGAAAGGGATTGGGCAACTTAAAGAACATAGACAAAGCAGCTTTTAGAAAGGGAATAGGGAAAGGACAAGAGCAAGAAATTCTTGGGAAAAGCAGGGAGGTAGAGGGAAGATGGCCCTGCTGGCTATGGGTAGGATTGCAATGTTCCACTCTAAGGAAAACCACAGCTCTCAGCATGTGAACCCCGGGTGCAGCAAGTTTGGACCTGATGGGGTTTCAGCATGTGCTGAGAAATGATATACTGCTTAAACAGGGCCAAAAGTTCATTTAGAGGTAGACGTGACTGAAGCCCAGTCTCTCGTGTCCTCTCGGGCTAGTATTTGGGGGTGACTCAATCTGCCTTTATCTGTCTGATTTTATTTTTCCCCAGCTCTTACCTCATGGAGTTGTTATGTGGATTTTCTGAGACATAAATCATCTGGCCCCTAATAGATGCTTATTAAATGTCTTCTGATACCCAGATTGCCCACCAGTGTTTATTAGGAACCCATCAAGTCTCTGTTACATAAATCATGTGATTTCTACATACTCTAATGACTAGGTAGCAATTTTGGTATCTCTTTTGTAAAAGACATTTCAACAGAAATCTTCACTCTTGCAGAGTTAAAATAGTTGATAGAGGGAGCAAAGACTATAAGATTCAAACCAATGTATCTAATCAAAATAGGTCTCATGAGCAAGGTGCAGTGCCTGTAAACCCAGTTCTTGGGAAGCTGAGACAGGAGGTTCACAGGTTCAGGACCAGCCTCAACAACTTAACAAGATCCCTCAGCAACTTAGTGAGACCCTGTTTCAAAATTAAAACCAGACATGGTAGCGCATGCCTGTAATCCCAGTATTTGGGAGACTGAGACAGGAGGATCGCAGGTTCAAAGCCAGCCGCAGCAACTTATGAGGCTCTCAGCAACCTACCGAGACCCTGTTTCCAAATAAGAAATAAAACCCGGCTAGGGGTGTAGCTCAGAGGTAGAATGCCTCTGGATTCAATCCCCAGTCCCACAAAAAAAAAGAAAAAAAAAGGGCTGGGGATGTAGCGCAAAGGTAGAACACCCCTGGGTTCAATCCCCAGTACCACCACCACCACCACCAAAAAAAAAAAAAATAGGTCTAATGATAAAAGTGAACCCAAAGGATTTCTTTTAGCTTTAACTCACTCAATTGTTTCATTATCCAACAGTGGATATGAAGTTCTATGTTAGCCTAGATGTTGCTTTAGCCTGGCATAGACGATACTGTTGAGCTTAGAGAAGGGCATGGCATGGCAGGAACGTGCAACGCAATAGAAAATTATGTACAGAAGATGCCAGCAGAGTACAGGAAGAGGAAATGTGTAGAAATCAGATGACACGACCAAGTAAGTGTCTGCTTTGGCTCAAAGAAAGAAAGGGATATATCACTGAAGAGCTTCTCCAGTAAGCAGGGATACTGAAAGTATTGCTCCATGTTCTTCACGTACCCCGCTCCTCTGCCAACTGCTCCCAGACTCACCTCATCACGAGGACAGCATGAGCAGCGCAAGAGAGGCCACTCAACATTATCTGTCCTCATGGCTGCACTCTGTGCACCAGGCTCCACCCAGAGTGCTCCAGGTGGTATTACTTTCACAAACTTCATAAAGCTATATGTAAAAGAAAAAAAACAAGTGAGCTAGATAGGTGATCTATATTTCCCATAAAGATAATATAAGTTTCTTCAATAACAATTTTCTGAATGATAAAAATATCATAGTAGCATAATGTTCTCCAATTCCCTCCATTTCCCTGCAAATGATGTAATTTTGTTCTTCTTTATGGCTGCATAAAATTCCATTGTGTACATATCCCATAGTCTTGTAATCCATTCATCTGTTGATGAACACCTTGGCTGGTTCCAAAGTTTGGCAATTATGAATTGTGCAGCTATAAACATAGATATGCATGCATTAGTCTGGTAGTTTGGTTTCCATTCTTTTGGGTAGATACCTAGAAGTGGTATTGCTGGGTCAAATGGTAGGTTCATTCGCATTCTTCTGAGGATCCTCCACACTGTTTTCCAAAGTGGTTGCACTAATTTGCAATCCCACCAACAGTGTATTAGAGTTCCTACTTCTCCACATCCTCGCCAGCATTTGTTGTTGTTTGTGTTTTTAATGATTGCCATTCTAATTGGGGTTAGGTGAAATCTCAAGGTAGTTTTGATTTGCATCTCGATTATTGCTAATGATGTTGAACATTTTTTCATACGTTTATTGGCCACTTGTATTTCTTCTTCTGTGAAGTGTCTATTTAGTTCACTTTCCCATTTTTTGATTAGGTTATTTTTTATGCTGTGAGATTAGTCAGTCACAAAGAGTGAAAAGTCGATGTTCTCCCTAATATGTGGAAGGGAGAATGCGACTTAGAAGGGACTCCAGACAAAGAAGGAGAAAACTTTAGATGAGCAAAGAAGGCGACCTAACTGAGGGAGATGGGAGGGGAGAAGAGGGAAATACACTAATGCACACGATGTATATACACAAACTTATCAATCACTATGCTGAGCATGGAAAGGAGGGAAGGGGGAGGGAATAGGGTGGGAATTGAAGGAGGGCTAACTGAGTATGATGTGTCATGCTTCTGCTACCTTGACACTTATCAAAGTGTATGATTACAATGCACCAAAAAATGAATAAAAAATCATAGATTTACAAACTACACAGACATAAATCAACCAAAAACTCACCTAAAATCTCAATAATTTGAGAGGATTATCATTTAGTGCTTTCCTGTCCTTTTTCTTTAGCCTTGCTATTGAACTATAAATTTTATAATCTTTTTATGACATTTTCAAAACTATATTATATTTCATCATATAATCCTTCTACTTTTGGACATTTGTTTTTAATAGTCTATAAGCAATATCACAAATAAATTCTTTGTACCATAAAGTTTTCTATTTCTGGTATTACTTTGGCATAGACACCAACAATTCAACTTTCTCCAACAAAGAATATAAAATTTTAAAGTTCTCCATACATATTGCTAAGGTTTCTTTTCTCTGAATGCATTTGGGTTGATCAGTAGTGCTGCCAGCTAAACATGATTCTCTATTTTACTTCATGCTCATTGGAACCGAATGTATTTTATTTCCAAAATTTGTCCTAAACCATTAAGAAAGAGGGTGGTTGTTATTATTAATGTTGAAGGTATTTATTAGCATATAATTACTCTATTCTTCATATTATTTGCTAATATCCTTTGTACATGTAATTGGAGGAATCTCAGAGATTTCCTTAGAGCATAATTATCTTAAGCTTTTATAATTAGCTTCTCTTTAGAAGACAGAGTATAACTCCACCTACTCCAAAGAGTATTGTTTGTCCTTCACATCCAAGGAAATCACAACTACAGCAAAACAATTCCTGTTCCCTAGCGAAATTTCTGGTATAAGTTGAAGACAATGGGGATGGAAAAGAAGAGGCGTTTCCATCAGGCCCAGGGGATTTATGAAGTTGGCTTTCATAATCAGAGACTGGATATTCCTACAATGGCCATCTGCAAGCTGGAACATCAGGGGAATCAGTAGCTGCTCAGTCCAGGAAGCTGGAGCCTCAGAGGTGGAGAGACAATGACGAAGCCCCAACCTGACACTAAAGGCCTCAAAGTCCCCTGGAATGGTTGCTGGTAGGAGTCTGCATCCAAAGGTTGAAGAACCTGGAGATTGATGTCCACGGGCAGGGCAGCAGCAAAAAAATTACCCCTGAAAAAGAGTCTGGCGTGCATGCCTACGAGCATCCGGCTTCTTCCACTTTCTTCAGGCCCCCAACTGACTGCACGGTGACATCCACATTCAGGGCAGGTCTTCCCCACTCAGTTTGCTGATCTGCATGCCAAACATCACAGAAAACACCCTCACAGACACACCCAGAAGTGTGCCTTACCAGTTTTCTAGGCATCTCTCAGTCGTCAAGATGACAATCCTGATTAACCATCCCAGAGTATTAGGTGCCAGAGTGCAGAATTGAGCCCCGATGCTACTATTTATTACTGAAACAGGTAAACTATTTAAGAATCTGATTTCCTCAAAATGAAATGAGTATTAAAAGGGACTTTCCCTTAATCCTAACATGATGCTGAATTAATGAAAACATGTTAACTGTTAAACATTGTTATATTTTTTCAATGGGGTCAAACATTCCGGAAAAGACTCTAGGTTGCATTGTAGGATTGCGAAGACTCTGATGTTCAATCAGCCTTGGCAATGGCCCAGTGTGTAACTGCTATTTATTATCATTACTTGAAAGTATTTTTAACATCCATTTTCTGGAAATAGGCCTTTAATGTTAGTTTTGAGGAAGAAATCCATGTTTCCTGATGAGAAACTTCAAGTCCTGAAATAAAGTTGTTAAGAATCAGGCAATGAATATCCTAAATAGATTGTATTAGATCTTGGGCTTCACTGCATGGCTCCACCTTTTGCCCTAGAGAGGGAGCAGAAATGCTGGACAAAGCAGGATCTTGGATCATCACATTCTGGTGGCATTCCACCTCTCCTCGGTCAAACAGCCAAGTCATCGTACATTAGTGAATAAGAAAGTTTAAATGTTCAGGCCAAGATTAAGTGGGGTCTATACAAGGAATTGCAGATCTGAAGGGAAAATGAAAGAGGAGGTATTTAAAGAAATTCAAAGACTGTTTCCAGAATCATAAACTCAGGTGAGAAAACCATGCCAAGGTACCTAAGGAAAAGAGAGATGCAGTAGCATCCAGAACTGGAGCTAAGTATAAAGAGCAGAGACTAGAGCCGGGCGTGGTGGCGCACATCTGTTATCCCAGTACTTGGGAGGCTGAGACAAGAGGATCACAGGTCCCCAACTAGCCTGGGCAATTTAGTGAGGCCTTCTGCAACTTAGTGAGACCTTGTTTCAAAATAAAAAAATAAAAATATAAAATAGGGTGGGCTGGGGATGTAGCTCAGAGGTAGAATGCCCCTGGGTTCAATCCCCAGTTCTGGAAGAAGAAGAAAAAGAAGAGGAGGAGGAGGAGGAGGAGGAGGAGGAACCAGGTGTGGTCCTGAATTAAAGTCAAGTAGAGGGTGTTTGAGCCAGTTTCTCAATCTTCAATGTCTACGTTCCTTTCATCTGAGAGGCTACGTGTTCTGTCTGTGTTAAAGCAGTCATATTCAGAAGTGCTATCTGGCAACCAGCTAATACCATGCTAGGTAGTATATGCCAAAATCAAGACATTGGAGTTATCTAAAGTGTCAGTAAAGTGTGGGAAAAGAGTATTCCAGAAGAGTGAATACCACAAGCAGAGATTTATAAGATAAACTGTGCAAGATGTAACCAATAAATAGAAATGACATTACAGGACGCTAGCAGACGATTCCTCCCAAGGATTTCTAGAAGATTCTGTATGGATGGAACCCAGGGGCCTTCTACCTCCAAGCTGCACCCCAGCCCTTTTTATTTTTTGTTTTGAAACAGGGTCTCACCAGGTTGCTGAGAACCTCACTACATTGCTGAGTCTGTCCTTGAACCTGCGATCCTCCTGTCTTTGCCTCCCAAATACTGGGATTACAGGCATGTGCCATCACTAGAAAAAGATCTTGAACAGATAAAGTATAATAAGTTTGGGATGGGTGAGTTGGTTAGAAGAAAGATTACCAAAAAATTAAAGGATAGCATGCTAGATCTCATCACTGGGTAAATGTACATTTGTTCTTTTTATTTTAGAAGTTTTCTGTACAATGATACGTTAGCATCATGCTAATATACTTCCATTGCAACCTTTCATCCATCATCTAATGCTTTTAGTATCAACTGCTGATCCTTACCTGAATTAATTTTTTCCATCGGACTGTGAAATGATATTTCCTATTTCTCCTTTCATGTTTATTCTGGAAATATTCTCTGTAAAGGGAAGTTTTCTTTCATTAGCTGGAGGTGAGCTTCAGGTTTGCCTTTAAAAGGTAGGCTAAATCTTTAATTTTTCCACTTTATTACAAAATTCTGAAGTTAGGAATTTGGTTAATTTATGTCTAGTGCCAGCAAATGAATATTTTCTTTCACTTTTGTCTTTGTTTTCGTTTTTTAGTGTTTATTGGTGCACTCTAGTTTTAGATCATAGTAAGATTCAAAGTGATGCATTCAGGTGTGCACACAACATCACTTGGTGTGTATCCCTGTGAACCTGTGGATTTTCATTGTTTTAATATTTCATAATCATTCGGAGTCATTACTCTTTTTGGTACTCCAGTTGCTCCAGACTGGACAATGAGGCTTCTGTGCTCTTTTGACATGTGCCTGCTGGAATCGGAGAGCTTCTTTGTCATGTGTGCCAGGTGTCCACCGTTCACTTTGTACTGTTCCTCCCTGGCAGTAGGAGTCGGTCACTTCTCTAGTGCCCTGCTTTATTTGAAGGAGAAACGGTATCTAGAAACCAAGACCTGGGAGTCTATTGTGCTCACTAGGATTCTACGGCTTCTGGGAACTTTTAGTGGATAGGACCCAGAAATATGTATTTTTTAAGAATAATATTGACACATAAATTTAAAATTAAACTTTAGAGAGTGTTATTTTTAACTTTTTCAATTTTATTCCTGTATCTTACTGAGGTGTTTGATTTGATTTCAATTATGTTTTTAAGATTTTCTGATATTAACTCCCTAGTGCTCCTAAAAATATGTGATGGAGGTCCTATTGTTATACTCAAATTACAAATGAAGAAGCTAAAACACGGGTTTTAAACCACTTACCCAAAGTCACACATAAGTGGGAATTAAATTTCCAAATTATATAATTTTATCCAATCTTAATTTGTCTAACTACAAGCAGTAACAGAAAGTAACCTAACAGTATATAGACAAATATTTTTCAATTTATTGAAATTAAGAGATTTTAGGTGATTTCTTTTAGACTCAATATCTATATTATGATTTGTTTAATTGTATGTATATGTATCTAGTTATACTTATGCAGTGTTGGACAAGACTATTAGTGCTTATATGTATAATAGGCATAATTTTAAAAAACTATCTAGTATCAGTAGGCTGATTTCTCATTCCATACAACTGGACTACCATTAGAGCTCAGGAATAGAAGTAATTGAGGGCATCTAGGAAGGAGGAATATCTAAGATAGGAAATGGTCTCGAACAGAAAGGAAGAGAACAGTGAGAGCCCTTCCATTCTACCCCAAGGAATTATGGTGAGAAATGGATCAATGCAGGGAAATACCAAAGGACTCCCCTTCTCAAAGATCTAATCTAAAATTGGGAAAGGTGGTTAAATGGACTGAAGGTCTATCAACCCCAAGCACCCTCAGATCCAGTGTAGCTTGGAAGAATCCAGCAGTTCCCACATGATCCAGAGCAGGTTAATGAAAGTCTGTTTGGAGAGTTTCTCCCATCTGGGGATGGACATGGGAGGAGGCAGGAAGCAGCGAATACCGAGTGGGGTCACAGAAACCCTGTGATCATTTAGCAAAGAGAACTACTGAACCAGACCTTGGGTTGGTTAGGCCATTGAACACTTGAGTAGTATACACCAGAAAAAAAAAAAAAACACTGAGATGGAGCCATGCGTGGTGGCACACATCTGTAATCCCAGTACTTGGGAGGATGAGAGAGGAGGATTGTAGGTTCTAGGCCAGCCTTAGCACCTTAGTAAGATGCTGTTTCAAAATAAAAAATAAGCCAGGCGTGGTGGTGCATGCTTGTAATCTCCGTACTTGGGAGGCCGAGACAGGAGGATGGCAGGTTTGCGGCCAGTCTCTGCTACTTAGTGAGGTCCTCCACGACTTAGTGAGACCCTATTTTGAAATAAAGAATAAAAAATAGGGCTAGGGGTATAGCTTGGAGGTGGAATGTCCCTGGGTCCAATCTCCAGTACCGCAAAAAAATAAAAAATTAAAAAATAAAATAGTGCCAAGGTGTAGCTCAGAGGTAGAATATCATTGGATTCAATCCCCAGGATCATGGAGGAGGAGGAGGAGGAGGAGGAGGAAGAGGAGGAGGAAGAGGAAAGGAAGAGGAGGAGGCAGAGGAGGAGGAGATGAAGGAGAAGCCTGAGATAGAACTATTTACACCATACTTCAGCAGACATGAACCGGTGTGGTCTCAGGCAGTATGGTCTCAGGGACTAGAAGATCAGGATCCACCTTCCTCCCCAAGGCTGCAGTCATCCTGGAGGGAGCAGAGGAGGGAGATGAAATCTGAAAGACCAATTTGCCAATTTGCCAAAAGGGACTCGGTACTGAAGTAGTATATTGGATCGTGGTGGCTGAAGACTAGCTGTTATGATGATGATGGCTATGATATGTCCAGATGGCACCTGTGGTTTCTGCTGTGGTGGTAACATTGGTGGTAACATTATTCTTCCAGGAGTGGCAGTTAGCATATAGATTGCCAGTTGGTAGACCCTGGAGCCTTCAATGTCACCACAGTGACAGCTCAGTTATTGTACTGGAAGTGACAGCTCTAGGTTCAGTTTGTGGTGGTGAAGGGCCTCTGAGTTTCTTCTTTACAGTAGTGCTGACTGTGTATTCTTCTATTGTGATGTTGGAGATGGTGGCCAACCCAGAGGCTGAGGAAGCCATTGATTCGATTGTGCATAAGCTCAGGTTTTGGAATCCAATCATGATTGTGGGAAAGCCACAGTTGAGAGCATTTTGATGGCTGCAAACTCCAGGACCAGGTGGTAGCCATGGGAGTAGGGCTGGTTACAGTTTCAGCAAAAAAGGTTTTAAGTGGCAATAGAGTCATTGGGCCAATGTGTTCTAGAATTATTGGAAAATTTTCATTTTTATATGACATTGGGGACATTAGAAGTGGAATTGATTATAGGAAGTAAGGTGCTAGGGCTTTTGGAAAAGAAAACTGAATAATAGCAAAGTCTTCATCCTTTCTTTTAAACCTGAGTATAGTCATTGCTGATAGCATCACACTGGTGAGAAAAAATTTTAGAAAGATTTTCCATAGTGCTCAGCATTCTTACTTCCTGAGTAAGGCAGTATGTTATTTGTTCTTGCTTTTTGAAAGTTTAGTGAAAAGAGCTGACTTTTTTTCTTGTGGCTAACGTTCAGTCATTCTCATGGGTCAGAGGAGCCTCAACAGTTTGTCCATCTCTGCCCTATGTTATGCCTTTGTCTAGTGAAAGTAAAAGGTTTATAGAATAATCTAACCATATGCCAGATCTTAACAAACTTGCTTGTAAGTGCCTTTAAGTCGATCATCATACAGAGAAAATAATACAGCAACTAAGTATATAACTATAAAGGACTTTGTTCATCTGAGAGTTTGGGGCATCACAAATGTCCATTGATGGGTTTTCTTGACCAAAAGGAAGCAACAGACTAACTTCATATGAATCCCCAATACAAGGGCTCAAGGTATAAAATCTTGCTTAGGGGACTATAGTATCTTCCTTGATATTAATTGTTTTAGTCATTATTTATTGACCATCATCCTATTCTTCTTTGGTTTGCCATTGAGTGGCTTATATGGTATTCATAATTATAGCTCTTTGTTGAACAGGGTAAAAATTATTGTAACCACTTTTCACTTGGTCCATGAGCTGTCCATTTAAACTTGTACTGATTGGGACCATTTTGTCCTCATTTCTGATATCTAACATTATTTGCTTAGTCATATTTAGTCATTGAAGTGTAATTATGAAAACTACATATAATAACTTTTGCATGGAGTTAATGTAGAAGCTATACCTTGAATGAGAGGGATTTTGTTGGTGGTGGTTATTTGATTGATTGTCTTTATGAACCAGGTGTTGTTTCTTGGACAGTTTCCTTCTTAGACCTAGAAAGAAGCATATCTAGGATTTACCTCAGTTTTTAAAATATAACTATAAATCACTAATTTCTTTTTTATACTTTTATTGGTACATTATAGTCTCACATCATAATGTAGTTCATAGTGATAGTGACATACATGCACACAGCACTTGGTGAGATTTCCCCCAGCTCCCTCTCCACTCCCCTCTTCCCATTAAAAATATTGAGATTGGCATTGGTATTCTCATATATGTACATAATGTCAGTGGGAGTGTTTCCTTCATTAATTCTCCCTCTCCCCCTCCCCAAAACCACCTCCCTCATTCCACTGGATTTTCTCCTCCATGATCTAAAGTCCCTCTTATATCCCAATTACTCCCTACCTTCCACATATGAGAGAAAACATAGGAGCCCTCACTTTCTGTGACTGGCTAATCTCATTTAACATAATGTTCTCTAGGTCCATCCATTTTCCTGCAAATGACATAATTTTGTTCATCTTTATTGCTGAGTAAAATTCCATTATGTGTATATCCCATAATTTTGTGATCCATTAGTCTGTTGATGGACATCTGCTCTCTCTTTAGACTCTCGCTGAGCAAAAACTTTTTAGTTTAATGTTGTTCCATTTTTAATTCTTGTTTTAATTTTCTGAGTTTTGAGGGTCTTATTGAGGAAGTTTCTACCTGTAAATCACTAATTTCTAATGGGTTTTTAAATCCATAGACTGTACATTAAAATATACACCTAAAACTTTAAAGCCATACTATGTTCATGAAATTCTAGGACTATGATTGGATCAAGTTGTTTATAGAATATTCATATAAATACTATTAAATTAGTCATATTACAGAAGTAAGGTTTTTATAAAATTTCATAATGATTTCCTAAGCAAACAAATTGGATCACTTTTTCTGTATGAAATTATATTATATGGAACTATAGCTTAAATGTTTATAGCTTAAATGTTCACTTGTATTTTTTAAAAAGTTTTTGTTGTTTTGTAGTACTGGGGATTGAACCCAGGGGTGTTCTACCACTGAGCTCCACCACCAGACCTTTTTATTTTGAAATAGGGTCTCACTAAATTTTAGTGTACTGGCCTCAAACCTGCAATTCTCCTCTCTCAGCCTCCCAAGAACTGGTATTACAGGTGTGTGCCACCATGCCCAGCTTAAAAAATCTAGTCTTAATAGCTTTATAAATTTAACATGTTTATTTTGTGAAAATGGGGGTAATTATTCCATTATTCATGGTCTAAATTATAGTTCTCCAGTGGCATCATGGTAATTACAATAGATATAATGTAGTAATGGCAATAGTACAGATTCAGCTACTGTAGAAGAGGCAGGTACAATTTAAATTTGGGGGGAAAGTCAGTGTGGGGGTAGTTACAGGTTAATTTATAGAGGTGATAAGTAAAGGTTAACAACATACAAGAGACCATTTTGATGATTGATGATTAGCTCTATTATGGTGAAAGTGGTAATGGTGGCATTTGTGTCTGTGGTTCAGAAAAATAGGTGGATATTGTACATTGTTGAAGGAGAACTCTGAGTGCTGTTATTGTAGGCTAAGTAGAAATTAACATCATTGTAGGTTAGTTGAATTGGTAGTGGTTGTAGATTCAATTGACAGGAATGTAGTTGTGGGTTTCATTGAAAAAAATGGTGGAAGTGGTGACTACTTTGGTTATCAGTAAGTTTAAGTTGTAGTAGCATTTGATGCTACTGAAGTCACACAGTTAGAGAGTCTATTAAAGGGGCAACTGTGGTTCAACTTCAAGTGCTAGAAGGAGCTATTATGGTTGTAGGCTGAGTCAAAGGGGAGAGACTGCATATTCAACTGAATTGATGGTTGTGGCTACTTAAGTTGTAGTTTCAGTGGGTGATGCTGTGGTCACAGATTCTGTGGCAGCTGTGGTTGCCCTTGAAGTTGTGGTGGTGGCTGTCATGGTTGCAGCCTGAGTTGAAGTCACGGTAGTGGCTGTTGTCATAGTTTCAGTGGCAGGTGAAGGAGACATTGATTCTGTGGCACTAAGTAGTGATTTCACTAGCAGTGGTGGTTGTTGCACTGGCAGATTCAGTTGAAGACGTGGCTGTGGTTGTTGTAGATTCAGTGGCAGTTGAAGCAGTAGTGGAGGTGGTGGTTTCACTAGCAGTCGTGGCTGTTGTACTGGCAGATTCAGTTGAAGACGTGGTTGTGGCTGTTGTAGATTCAGTGGCAGTTGAAGCAGTAGTGGAGGTGGTGGTTTCACTAGTAGTCGTGGCTGTTGTACTGGCAGATTCAGTTGAAGACGTGGTTGTGGCTGTAGTTGTAGATTCGGTGGCAGTTGAAGCAGTTGTAGATTCAGTGGTACTAGTGGAAGCTGTGGTTTCACTAGAAGTTGCAGTGGTGGCTGTGGTGGTTACAGGCTGAGTTGTAGAGGTGGTGGTGGTTGCTGTGGTAGTTTCAGTAGATGTTGCAGGGGTTGCAGACTCTGTTGAAGTGGTTACAGTCGTGGGTTCGGTTGAAGTGGTGGTCACTGTAGACTGAGAAGTACTAGAGCTTGTTTCAGTGGCAGTTGTGGGTAGCTGGATAATGATGGTGGAGTTATTTCCGTTGCTAGTCACCAGGCTTATGATGAGTACTCCAATTGCTGTTGTAAGTGCACAGGCTAAGAGAGAAGCCAGGAAGATTTTCCACAGAGACCAGTCATTGCAGCTATTTCCTCTCACCTAAAAAGAGCGTGAATCAGTAATAAAGACAAGAATGCAGCCAGGTATGGTGGTGCATGCTTGTAATCCCAGTACTAGAGAGGCTGAGACAGGAGGATCTTGGGTTTATGGCCAGCCTCAGCATCTTTGCGAGGCCCTCTGCAACTTAGTGAAATCCTGTTTCAACATAAAAAATAAAATAGGACTGGGGGGTATAGCTCAGAGGTAGAATGCCCCTGGTTTCAATTTCAGTACCACAAATAAAAAGAATAAGAATGCTTTTAACTGATCATGTCTTTAGTATTACTTATAATTCATTGCATTAACATTGCTCAAATCACTAGGTGTCTCTGAATTTTAGCCTTAAAAAACCCAGATGTTCATCCACGTGGAAGTAATCTCATGCTCTCCCTAACATTAGAAAAAAGACAAATCCTCCAGCATCTCTTCTCTCATCCTAGTTTCCTTTTTAATAGACTTTGTGTTTTAGAGAAGTCATATTCACAGCAAAACGAAGCAGAAGAAACATAGATATGCCATATATCTCCTGCCCCACATGTGTATACTTTATAGGAAGAATACAGTAAGTCTTAAATATGACCAAATATAGACCACAGTATTTGTAGGAAGTCTGGGACTTTGTGAAAGGTGCAAGAGTAGGATGAGTGCCAGGGATGTGGGGACAAAGTTAGTCCTAGGATACATAGTGTCATCTTCGCCTTGACTGATGGGCATTAAGAGGCTTAAGAAAAGGAAGTGGCAAAAAGACTATATCTGGCAGGAGTGTAGAATACTGCTTTAGGCATATCAAAAGAGCACTTTAGTGGAATAAATTGCATGATCAGATGTTAGGAGACCCAGGTTCTCCCTTGTCTTGACCCCTTCTGACAAAACCTATGTGGATTCTGACAAATCTCTTGATTCCCCTAGTCATATTTTCCCCAATTGTTCAATGATGGGCTGGGTCTGGATCAGTTATTCTCATCAATGATCATCAGAGTCACCTAAGTGAGTAGCTTTTAAAAACTATTATTTCTTGCCCCCCCTTCCAGAATTTCTGATTTAATTGGACTAAGATGGGCTCACCCAACGGTATGTCTTAAACAGACCCCAGGTGATTCTAACATGCAATCAGAGTTAAGAACCATCAGACTGGATGTTACCTAAGACCTCTTTCAATTCTATGATTGATATGACTTAATTAACTGCTATAAACAGAAATAACCATTTTTTAACTCCACCCTATTGAACTCATTCCTTCTTTTGCAGTGCCCCAGAAACGATATAAATAGTTGATATTTTTAATCCAGAATCAAGAAACAAGGCTCAAATTCTTCTGGTCCTCTATAGCAAGATTTGGCAGGGGTAGGTAGGAATTTCAGAGTCCAGGGAACCCAGTGACACTGCCAAGCCAAATCAGTAATGATAGTCAAGTTTCTATACAAGTGTTGACGTCTTGAAGATACAGGAATGAGGTAAAATGAATTCAGCTAACCAGACATGAGGTCAGGAACCAAGGAAAGCTGAGTCTCCTCCAAAGGGAGTGAGATGGCTCCAGAGAAGAGCTACGCTTCTGTGTCAAAGTCACATGCACCAGAGGTCAGAACCCCGGGAGCTACGGTGCCAAACACAGGTTCAGAGGCTGCAACTGTGTAAGAAAGTAAAGCAATCACCACTAGCGTAGGACCCAGGAAGCTCTGACTATGTCAGTTTCCTATCAGAGTCTGAATAGTGACCTAAAGCCTGAATCACCGACATTCTTGTTCCCCTGCCCACTTCTCAGCTCTGCATTCACGATTCACATTTGTTCCTTCGATTTTCATATTTGCTCTCTATCTATTGTGAACATTTGCGCTCCAGATTAGAATGCTAGCTCTCTGAAAGACACTGTCGAACACATATCCTTCCCATGAACCGCCTCAGAGTGACTTAGATCTGTACTGAAAACACAGCAAATGCGTAACACGAATGTAGACAAATAATTAATAACTGCATTTCCTTGGAAAGAACAGACTAAGTGCATCCCTATCTACATCACATCCCCACCTGGGAAAAAAGTTACTCCACCAGACATTACCTGTGTACCGGGTAACTGTGGGTGTTGGCATCCCGAAGGTGCTAGTGTCCCTTGGCTCACCCAGACCTCAGATAAGTTGCAGGAGACGTCCCCCGTTATGTTGTTAGAAGGGTGGCAGCAGTATGTGGAACTGTGAGCTTCTCCATCATTTGGACACGTGCTTGGCTACAAAGATGAAGCATAAATAAATAGGAAGTCATGGTGTTGAATTTCTAAAACTAAATTCTTCTGTCAAAAAATGAGTAAGAGCCGGGTGTGGTGGTGCATGCTTGTAATCCTAGTACTTTGGAGGCTGAGACAGGAGGATTGCAGGTTCGCGGCCAGCCTCAGCTACTTAGTGAGGCCCTCCACAACTTAGTGAGATCCTGTTTCAAAATAAAGAATAAAAAATAGGGCTGGGGGTGAAGCTCAGAGGTAGAATACCCCTGGGTTCAATCCCCAGTACTGCAAAAAAATGAATAAAAGCATGATTTTTAAAAGGAATAAATGTTTTCTTATCCTCTGAGAATAAAAAGTCCAGACCGATTATTATATATTACATTTTGGGGGCAAGTTGCTGAGGATTGAGCTCAGGGACATTCTACCTCTGAGCTACATCCCCAGCCCTATGGTATTTTTTTTTATTTTGAAACAGGGTCTAGCTAATTTTCTGAGGGCCTTGCTAAATTACCATGGTTGGCCTTGAATCTGCAGTCCTCCTGTCTTGGCCTCCCAAGTCCCAGGATGACAGGCATGTGTCACCACGCCTGGCTTATATATTACATTTTAACTAATTTTTCTAAGCTACCAATGTTCCAGCTGAGGCGACCTCTTCCTCATCATGTTCCATGAATGCATTAAATATCCTCACATTGTGAACAGGTGTTGGTGGAACATACATATTCTTCTATGTGGAATAAGATGGAAGAGCTGAAAAAGTCCTTGAAGCTTATCAGGTACAACCCATTCTGGTCATTTTAAAAATGGGACTGTTGAAGCAAAGGAGTTAAAGTGACTTGTCACCGTGACACAATAGCAAGCGCTGGAACCGGGTCTCCCAGTGTTAAGGCCACTGTGCATTCCACGACACCATATATAGTGTATTGTCATGGTATACTATGCTAATACACTATATAGAGTGTAAATTGTACTTCACCATACTAGTGGAAAATTCTTAAAGTGACTCCCTGCCATACCATGCTCTGTCCAATGGAACTTGCGATTCCGTGACAGGGACAAATTACTTGTCCAGTTTATGTCTTTGCTGGGTTCCTCTTGGGCACATAGCCATGGAAAAGTGATCACAACAACAAAACCTCTACTCTCAAGGGACTTGTTTGCTAACAAGAAGGCAAAGAGGGTTTGCAAATGTTAACAAATAAATGCGTAATTATAAAGTATTTTTGCAAAGGGATAAATAAGGGTTGAAAGTGAGTGAGTCTGGTGGGGAAGACTTTGGGGGAAGAGATGTGTTAAAAGAGGGGAACAACAAGACACAGTAAAAATGAGAGAAAAGAAGGTCCCTGGATCTTGGGCAGGAGTATTGTTACATCTCAAAAACAGCGTAGAATTATCTGGGGCTCTTCATCTCATTACTTACCAACTGTGAATCAAAGGCATCTTTGTCACTCTTAACTCCTCTTCAAAAGATTACCCATTTGTGGAGCTACTGGGATTATTAATATGTAAATAATGGTAAAATGACTACAGTAATGTTTGGTACCTAATGTGCACTCAATAAGTGTTAATGATCATCATTGCTGCTAGTAGCATTCGCATTTTTTATCACTACGGCTACAACTAGTAGTTGTCTTTGATCATTTTAGTTTAATAACCCTTTACTAAATAGAAAAGTTGAGGTTATCAGCTCGCGCACGTGTGAGCTCTCTCTCTCTCTCTCTCTCTCTCTCTCCCTGTCTCTCTCTTTCTCTCTCTCTCTCTCTCTCCCTCTCTACTTAGTGAGGCCCTCCACAACTTCGTGAGACCCGGTTTCAAAATAAAGTATAAAAAATAGGGCCGGGGGTGTAGCACGGAGGTAGAACGCCCCTGGGTTCAATCCCCGGTACCGCAAAAAAAAAAAAAGAAAAGTTGAGGTTAACCAGTGAATTCCATTAAAACTGTCAAACTAAGCCAGACATGGTGGCACATACCAGTAATCCCAGTACTTGGGAGGATGAGACAGAAGGATCACAGGTTCAAGACCAGCCTCAGCAACTTAGTGAGATGCTCAGCAAACTAGCAAGACCCTGTTTCAAAAAAAAAAATTTTTTTTTAAAGGGCTGGGGTATACCTCAGAGGCAGAATGCCTCTGGGTTCAATCCCCTGTAACACAAACACACGCACACACACACACACACACACACACACACACACACAGAGTCAAACTAAAAATAAAAGCAAACAAAACCTGACAAACTAGAAGTATATGTAGTGATTGACCCATTTGGAATTATCATTAAAAATACAAAGAATACAGTCATCATTAAATACAGATAAGGTGGGATACTCTTGGAAGGAAATAGTTGGCTAAGTTAGGTTTTTCTGTGAGTATAATATCAAAGAAACAAAGGTAACAGTTCTATGTTTTAATGAAGAAAACTAAATAAAATCACACCTACCATTCACTAGGCACATTTAAGGAATTAAGCATGCACTTGCTTATTTTCCTAAGTGCTGATTTTGTTACATTAGTTATATTTGGTTTGCCTGTGGCTGATGGGCTTGGACATTTTAATGAACTTTATAAACAAAATAAAACTCACTCGCCAGGCTAGTTTTCCACAATTTTCTGGCTCTGTTGGAATCCTAGCCCTTTCAAAGAAGGATGATGGGTGGTCTACACTAAGGGTGGAGAACCTGTGATCTAGACCCAGCTTCAGGGTGATATGCGGCCTGGGTGATTTTTTTTGCGGGGGGGGGAGTACTGGTGATTGAATATGGCATTCTACCTCTGAGCTACACCTCAGCCCTTTTTTTTTTTTTTTTTTTGCAGTACCGGGGATTGAACGCAGGGGCGTTCTACCTCCGCGCTACGCCCCCGGCCCTATTTTTTTTATACTTTATTTTGAAACCGGGTCTCACGAAGTTGCGGAGGGCCTCAATAAGGAGAGAGAGAGAGAGAGAGAGCTGAGGGTGGCTGTGAACCCGGATCCTCCGGTCTCCGCCTCCCAAAGTACTGGGATTACAAGCGTGCGCCACCACATCCGGCCACCTTAGCCCTTTTTATATTTTTATTTTGAAACAGGGTCTCACTACGTCTCTGAGGGTCTCACTAAGTTGCTGACCTCAAACCTGCAATCCTCTCCTGTCTCTGCTTCGCAAGAACAGGGATTATAGGCGTGTGCCATCACACTACGCCTGAGTAATAATTTTACTATGTTAAATTGCTCTGGCTCTTAGTACAGGTGGAGTCTCTTTACAAAATTACAGTATGCGAAGAACTGTGGATAATGTTTAATCAGATAATTATCATTAGATAATAATAGCCATAGGCAACTGAAATGCATTAGCTTAATTTACTAAAGAAAACTGTAGGCTCCCCCCATACACCACCTTTATATTTATTTGTGTGTGTGTGTGTGTGTGTGTGTGTGTGTGTGTGTGTGTGTGTGTTACTGGGGATTGAACCCAGGTGCATTCTATCTCCAAGCTACAACCCCATACTTTTTATTTTGTTTCATTTTGCTTTGAAATAGGGTCTCACTGGGTTTCTGAGAGTCTCGCTCCATTGCTGAGGCTGTCCTCAAACCTTCGATCCTCCTGTCTCAGCCTCCCATGTACTGGGATTACAGGCGTGCGCCACCACACCCAGCTCCCCCTTACTTTATAAGGATTAACATAAGATCTGATGTATCCCTGACAGAAAAACAAGTAACACCAAAATTTATTTTCTGCTTGTTTCTGATCTTCAAATAATTTTTAAATTCCATTTTTGAATTTTTTTCTTGAGAGAAAAATATTCTAATTAACTATGCCTAAAAATCCATAATAAAGTGAAGCACAGCTATCCAGATATGCTGTAAAAACTACTTGACATAATCTTGTAAACACCCTCAAGTTTGTGGTAGAGAAACTAACAGGATGATGCACACCATCTGGGTATTTGGGGTCTGGACTGAAATAGAGGATGTTGGACTCAGAAGTGGAAAAAAAAAGAACAGCCCCAGGAGGATCCTTTCTTTGAGGACTCAAAAGGACGAGTGGCCCATGGGAGTCTTTTATTCAACTATCACTCACTGAGAAACGGGACTTTCTTCTTTGGTTTATCTTGTGTGACTAATGCAGGTGGATTGCCACAGCCCCACATGGCAAAGACAAAATATTTCTTCATACACTTTCCATTTGTTCTTCAGGCAGTGAATTTTAACTTCTTGTTTTCCTTTTCAAAACATGTCCTTTCTTTGTTCTTATAGCAAAGATTATTTAGTCAGGTATAACTAGATAATAACTAGATAACACAAGCACCTGGGAAAACCAGATAGTGAAGGATTCATTCTTGGTATCTAAACATTTTGTAAGAATAGACAAATGGTACGTTTTTACATGAAGTGGATTTTTTATCTTTTCCAAATACTCCTTAATTGAATTTGCAAGGTTAATTATACAATTTTTAGATGCAATTCATTTACATAATTTTTTTCTTTTAGTGGTGCATTGTAGTTCTACATCATACTGAGATGTAGGGATGTACATGCTCACAACTCAGGGAGCACTTCTTTCCGGGTCCCGCCTCCCTCCCTCTCTCCCCTTCCTGGTACATGTCTTTGAGATTGGCATTGGTTATTTAATATACATACATACCATTATTTCAACCATTACCTTCTTTATATATTTGTGTATGGATTAATTCTTGGTGTATAAATATTTTTAAAGTAGACAAATGGTCATGTTTTTACACGAAGCAGATATTTTTAGAAGATTTATTTCTTAGGAATAAAGACAATAGCTAGGATTAATATCTGGATTTCCAGCATGTTTAGAAATCTGAAGCCGGGTGTGGTGGCACATGCTTGTAATGCTAGTACTTGGGAGGCTGAGACTGGAAAATTGTAGGTTCAAGGACAGCCTCAGCAATTTAGTGAGGCTCTCAGCAACCTAGTGAGACCCTGTTTCCAAATAAGAAATAAAATCGGTCTGGGGATGTAGCTCAGAGGTAGAATGCCTCTGGGTTCAATTCCCACTACCACACACGCACGCACACACACACACACACACACACACACACACACACAAAGAAATCTGAGCTCTGACAGGTCTAGAAATCATATATATATATATTCTAAGCTCAAGTCATAAAAATATGACTTAATAAATAAGCCAATGACAACATTGGGTTTTTGCATTCACATAATAGTGAATATTGAAAGCTAAACGGATTTACTTGTATATCATACAGTCATTTATGCATTCCTAATACTTTACATCTATAAATATTCTAAATAATGACAAAATGTAATATAGCAAAATATATCAGGAAAGTTGGAGCAGAAAATCTTATACAGGCTATGTTTTCTTTTGGAAAAGAACATAAAACTGTAACAGTGACTACATGGTAGGAAAGAGATTAGATAGCTCTTAACTGCTGAAAATGAGACTATAACATGGACAAAATCTCCAAATGGAGAACAATACTCACTGGCTGGCTTCCAGAGTGTTCCACATTCACTACGTACTTTCCATGCTTTCTGTCCATTCTCGAGCTGCCAATATCACAAACTTACCTCCAAGAGTATGTTTCGATTTGTTCATTGCCCTTTATATCTGCAACCAGAAGAGATAATTAAAATAACTTGTGGGAAATTGCTATGATACATCCATGCAGGTGTGGATTAAACTAGATAATACATAATTATTCACTAACATGGGGATCCTCCTTGGAGGAGGAAATGAGATGTTAATTATAGAAAGCCACAAGAAGACCAACACTGCCTGTGAGAGCTATTGTGACTACCCTCACTCCAACCCTCCTAACAGAAAAAAACCAAAAACCTTGCATAATTCTTTCTTATCTTCTAGTTGGCTCTATCCTTAAGACACCTGCCTTCTATTTTAGAACCAACTCAAGGAAAAAAAAATTGGAGGTAGACGTTTGCCATTGCTTTCTCTCTACTCAAACATAAATGTCTTCCTTCCCTTCTTGGCCCCATCTCTTAGGCACCCCTGGCTTTATGGAAGCTTCACCTCTTCATTCCTTCAGTTGGTGTCTGGAAATCAACTGACTTCATTGCCTCAGGTAATTCACAAACACTAAAAATATATGTCTTTAATTTCCTTGGGCATAACGCCAAAGGAGTGATGGAATAGTAAAACCCTTTACGAAGAGACTTTTTTAATTTACTTTGTCTTAAATTGAAAAAGTATGAACTCTTCTCTTGATGTATTCACCCAACAAGTGGAAATATTGAGTTTCTAAAAGGTATCGGGTAATTTTCTAGTGCAAAAATTTCAGTTGCCAACCAAACAGACCTCACCTTTTGGATTCTGCATTGCTTTTTTTCAAAAATTTGACCTGTTGAAATGTCTCTTGTGAATGGATCAACTGAAGTGAAATAGCTTCAAGCCTTAAAACAGAAAGAACTTGATAAACTGGAAAAGAACTGAAAAGCTGGGAAGGGATTTGTTCCAGAGAGCAGGTAAGGCCATGATGACTTGCTACAACACAGACAAACCTTGAGGATATTCACACAGGGAAACAAGCCAGTCACAGAAAGACAAGTACCATAGGCGTCTACTTCTATGAGGTGTCCGAATGGCCAAATTTACATAGACAGAAAGGAAAATGGTAGGTGCCAGCATCTGGGAGTAGAGGGAAATGAGGAATTATTATTTAATGGGTATAAAAGATTTTAAAAGCACCAGAGATGGAAGGTGGTGATGGTTGTAAAATATTATGTATGTATTTAGTAACACTGAACTGCATACTTAAAATGATTAAGATTGCAAGTTATATGATACATGGATTTTTACCACTATAAAAAATGGAAAAGAAAACAAAAACATGATGACTTATGCTGAAATAAAGCCAATGTGCAGGGCCATAGGGACAACAGACAGGTTTGGATTGAAGGTATCAATAATATGAAACATGACTTTTGAACAAATTGATTTATTTGAAAATCAAGATAATATACTTATCAAAAATAGACAATTAACTCTATTTTCTTTAAAATATTACTACAGTCTTTCTCTGAAGAGGCATCTATTTTAATTTGGCACCAGAGCAACACAGTTGTGTTGCAAAATGCCATCCCTTTGCAGGGTCTCCGCACAGTATATCAGTGGCATGAAGCGTGAACCATCACTCTTGCCACTTGAGTCTCACCGTCACAATCTCTAATTGACCAAGAAGTTGTAAGCCTCAGTCACAAAGTTTGAGAGATTTTTTTAATTCTTAAAACATAGTAACAAAAAAATAAAACGCCATATTACTCTATGGCTAAATTTACCATGCAAAACTCAGATTTTTCTTTATTTTGCAAGGAATGTTTCCTTAGCTTGTATATTAATAGTTCTGTGAGTGCCTCAACCCCAAGGTCAGCAGAAAAGCAGAACACACCTGGATTGTTACAATGAGCGGAGATAGGGCTGCCTCTCCTTTCCATGCCAGGATCTCCTATGAAAGATCTTCATTCTGAGCAAGATGTCGAGCCAAAAAGAAATCTGAAAGTCGTGGCTGACACATGGTTGAGAGAACTCTTTGATGGCGGGCCATCCTTTGACGTTGGGGTGAAGAGATGAGGAGTCTGTTTCTCAGTTATGTAATAGAGAGATGAATTACACTGTTGTCACAAAGGCTAGGTCGAAATGATGTTTTTAATATGTTACTCAAAGTTTTTCTTGCCTGAAATTTCAATATGCTCTGATTATTATTTCTTTGGTTTATTGATAATCTGAAAGCCAATATGAGGGATAGGAATTATTATACTTCCTTTTTGGTTGTGTTATTGGTATTTCAACCAAAATTCAGACACAGAATTTTAAAGCCTGAGTAAAATACTGATATGCAACGCAATTCAAAAGTATGAAAGATCCCTGTGAAAAAATACTGAAAAATATATTTCCAAAGTGCCCTACCAAAATTATCAAAGCACTTACAAGCAATCATTAACAGTCAAATAAAAATAAAGAATGAAACATTCTGTAACTTTTTATATATACATGGTTATCATAACACTATCAGGTATGTTATGTTATATTTTTTTACAAAGCTTAGCCAATACTTACACTAAATCAAAAGCAACCAAAAGGTATCTAAGCAATACAATGAGATTTGTATTAATTAACCTGATTCAAAATATTAACCTCAGGAGAAAGAAAAATGTTTTGATAGTATCATTGAATTTCCTAATTCCAAATTTAAAGTCTAAATACAATTATATTAATGAAATATGGTCTTTCTTTTTTTTTTTTTTTTGGTGCTGGCGATTGAACCCAGGACCTTGTGCATGCTAGACAAAGCACTCTACCATGGAGGTACATCCCAAACCCTAGAATATGGTCTTTCATTCAATTATTCCTAACTGTTTATTGAGCACCTAATATATCCCAGGCTTGTCTAGAACCTGGCTATCAAGTTAAGAGAGGCTGAGACAAGACCCCTGCTTACACTCCAGTCTTTACTCATTGAATGTTTGGCTTTTTATTTTAATTTTCAAATTTATTTGAAATGTAGTATTTTTAATCAATGAAAATGTCTTTTTTGCTTAATTTAAAGGCAAGTAAGTTTTGTATGTTGGAGGAATGGGAGAAAAGTACCTCATGGTAAATATATATCAACTTCAAGAAAATCAGAGGCACATGCATAATTCATCTCTGATCACAAGACTGAGTCACTGAATTTGTGACTTTTCTGGGGGTTGATATGCCAATTTAGGATGACCTCCACTGTGTGGAAGTTCTTTCTCCTATTAAGGCAAAATTTTCCTTGTTACTGTGGATGGATTACTCCCTGGTTTTCCTAACTAGAGATATCCAAAATAAAACTATTTGTTCTTCAGATTATGGGTTGTAATCCCTGATGCAAATTCCAAAATCAAAAATAGTTTGAAAACTGAAAAAAAAATTATTTTCCCAGTGCTAGAATCAAACTCAGGTTCTCACACATTGCTAGGCAAGTGCTCTACAAACTGAGCTATACCCCCAATCCTGAAATTAATTTTTTATGTTTGGCACAAATTTATTGGATGGAAAAAGTTGATCCAGATATTTAAGGCTATTTTAGTCTTTAATAAACTTAGCATAATTATACTTATGTTCAATTAAAAATAGCCACATGTATTGAGACTATTAACACATATGTTGAGTAGTACGCAATACCATATTACCTTTACAAAATTTTTAAAATTATGATTTACAAAACATATCCGACCCAAACTTTTTGTGTGAGCAATTATGAGCTTGCCCAAATTTTCCTTTTTAGAAGACAACTATATTCCTTTTTATTCTTAGTACTCCAAAAATCTATTTCACAAAAAATACTTCAATTTAGTAAACTAACTCTTATCACTAGATTTTTTTTCTTTTGGTGGTATTGGGGATGGAACCCCCAGGAACATTCTACCTCCAAGCTACACCCCAGCCGTATTTTATTTTTTGTTTTTGAAACAGGGTCTCACTAAGATGTTGAGGCTGGCCTCGAACCTCTGATTCTCCTAGCTCAGTCTCCCAAGTACTGGGGTTACAAGCGAGCACCATCACGCCTGGTTAGATGACTGGAGTTTTAAAATGTGGATGAGAAGAATAAAATGCAGGTTCATCAATTGTAAGAAATGTAGCCTCTAGTGGGGGATGTTGATAGCGGGGACGGCCTTGTATGGGTGGGGTCACCAAAACATTTTTATATGCATCAAACCCTACTTTTCAAAAGCATAAAAATAATTTTCTTCTTTATACCTTCTACTCAATTTTGCTATGGATCTAAAGCTGCTCTAAAATATAAAGTCTATTTAAAAAATATAATGCTTTAACCATGGTTGGATTGTAGTAAGTGCTACTAAGCTTGGGCAGCCTCTGACTTAAGCTTTGATTAAAATAATATTATTGGCATTACAGAAGTGTTTATGCCTATTCTAGTGGGTGTAACACCGCTCATGGCTAATCCTTGTAATACCTGCAAGATTTAAATATTATCCCCACTTTTCTGATGAGACATGCATGCTTTCGGTGACCTTTTATAAACCCTCGGTTAAGAGCAGACAGTGTGTGGTCCTCGGGCTCCCCTTCATTTATTGTCTGTAGCCACTTATTAATTGTCTAATGTGCACCAGACTCTGCCCTAAGAAGAATGAAGAGGAAAGGTGGAGGACAGCTCGGAGTTTGAATTCATCGTAAAGATCGTACAACTGTGCAACCTCTAGAGACTCCTGTGGCATGCTAAGATTCATCAGAGAAGTATGACAGTTTACTGGAAGTAAGGCCAGGGTGGAGCTGCCACATGGAATTAGACCTGCCCACAAGGACAGAGACTGCTGGAAATCCGGCTCCAAATAGCAGCGAGGACTTAGCATTTCCCTGGGTGGAAACATGGCTCATCGTCTATGTTAACCCTGCAGGTTCTGTCCAAGCATCAGAAAAATGTTAGAATGCTCCCAGAACACAGGGAGTTTGCTTGTTTAGTTGGAGTGTTGGGTGTTTGTTTTGTTTTGGTACTAGGGATTGAACCCAGGGGCATTCTACCTCCCAGCTACACCCTCAGCCCTTTTTATTTTGAAACAGGATCTTTCTAGGTTGCTGAGGTTCTTGCTAAGCTGCTGAGGTTGGCCTCGAACCTGTGATCCTCCTGTTTCAGTCTCCCAAGTATTGGGATTACATACATGTGCCACCACACCTGTCTCCAGACCATATCTTTTTAATATACTTTTATGTGTGCATTGTAATTATATATCATAATGAGGTTCAGAGATAGGAACACACATGCACAAAGCACTTCGTGCGTCTCCCTCTGGAGCCCACGCCATCCCCCCTTCCCTATACGTGTTATTGAGATTGGTATTTATAATTTCACATATGTACATAACATTATTTGAGTCATTTCCTTTATCGAGTCTCTTGTCTTTTTGAGGACAGCAGAGCCCTAGATCTGGGAGGTAAGGTTCACCCACCAAAGGGACGACCCTTTGCAGGGATAGGCACAAAAGGAGCAAGACAGAGTTTCAGGCCTCGTTTTAAAAAATCACTGCCAATCTCACTAATATGTAGGGGAGCGGTGGGCAGCGGGGTGGGATCTGGAGGGAAATACACCAGCGCTGGGTGCATGAGTGTCTGCATACTTTGACTCTCACTAGGATGTGTAATTATAATGTACCAATAAAAGAATTTTAAAATCACAACAAATAGACTTGTTATCGAAATGGGAACACATGATGGAAATCTAAGAAAATTTCAAGATGGGAAGAGAAACGGGGGCTGGTAAGATCTGGAACCGTAACTGGATTATCAGATCTGGGCCCAGAGCGGGGTCAATTCTGAAGCAAGGGTTAGAGGGGACCTAGGGACTTAGTGGTGGGAGCCATAGCCCTGTTCAGGACTGCAGTCAGCCCAGCAGTCTCAGAGCTCAGAGTTAGGCCTTTGCTTAGTTCTTCAGCCTCACCTGGGTTAGAGGATGGGAGCTACATGGAGCTAGGACGGCAGGAGCAGCTCATAGAAATCCCATCTTAGGCTTGGACTGGGACAAGAAGGGAAACTGAGGTGGAACCAAAGGAGACCAAGGGAATTCAGCTTTGAGGAGCTCGTGGGGAGGGCGCAGCGAGTCAGAGTAGTGAGACGAAATGAGAACGAACCTGTTGAGGTGGTGTTCATAACAGTCCTGACGCCACATACAACTCAGTAACATAAGGCTTATTTAAGAATACATACTGTGCCAGACACGGTGGCACACTTGGGAGGCTGAGACAGGAGGATCACAGGTTCAAAATCAGCCTCAGCAATTTAGCGAGACAGTAACCTAGTGAGAACCTGTTTCAAAATAAAGAATAAAATAGGGCTGGGGGTGTAGCTCGGAAGTAGAATGCCCTGGGTTCAATCCCCAGTACCACACAAAAAAAGATTACATACTGTGTGATTCCATTTATATGAATTTAAAAAATAGGCAGACTGAATCTACAGTGATAGAAGTTAGACGGTGGTTACTCTTAATGGGATACTGACTTGGGGAAATCACAAAGGAGCTTACCTGCTGTTAACTAATGTTCTAGATCTTGATCTGGTTGGTGTTTATATGAATGCATAACCATGACAAACAATATATTGAATCACAAACTTAAGATTCGTTCACCTCATCAACTATGTTATATATCAATTTAAAAAAGTAAAAGAATAAAATAACTTTGTTAAATGTGATCATAGAATCAGAGTTGTATAAAATTGTCCTTTTTAAATTTTAAGATGCATACTGAAGCATTGAAAGGTTTAAATGACATGTTTGAGATTTGCTTTAAAATTCTCAAGTGATTAATACTAGAGGGTGATAAATGAACTGTATTAAAAATGCTGATGGTAAAGCTGAATAATCACTTGTATGTGAATTGGAAATTTTCATGACAATGTTAAAAATAGGTCACTGCCAAAATTATTATTTTGTTGGGAAGTTAAGGCATATGAAAACATATGACAGATAGGGTAACTTAAGTGTAAAAATGAATGGGGTGGAAAATGAACGGCTTAACAGGTCAAAGAAGAAATAGGTCAAAACAGATACGAGGAGGTGTGACTGGTCTGATTAGTGGAGTGTAAGAATCCTCTAAGAGAGGGTGGGGAGGGACAGAAAGCTTTTTGAGGAAGAGCATGTGCCAACTAGAGTGTTCAGTGCATGGGAGATTCTTAAAGCTTGATTTTTAAAACAAATAATTGGAGCCGGGTGTGATGGAGCAAGTTTGTAATCCCAGACTTGGGAGGCTGAGACAGGAGGATCACAGGTTCAAGGACAGCCTCAGCAAGTAGTAAGACTCTCATCAACCTAGTGAGACCCTATTTCAAAATAAAACTAAAAAATAGGGCTGGGGGTGTAGTTCAGAGTTAGAATGCCCCTGGGTTCAATCCCCAATACCACAAAAAATAAAAAAAAATAAATAATTGGTGATGGATTCATTGGCTAATTATGTTAGTAAATGGATATTCCAGAGTCTAAAACATCCTCCAACCAGTTATTGGACAAATATTTGCTGAACACTGACTATGTGTAAGTCTGGGAGAAAATTGCTGTCATTACAAAAGGCAAAATTGAATTCATTTCCAGCATATTTTTCTTCTTGGCTAATAACAGGGATTAAAATTTGGGAAGCATATTACTTTTTCTATATAAATAGAGGAATACAGTAAAAATACATGTATATGATAACACAGAGACTAGATCATTGTAATCACATTTGTATTTGTAAGAATAAAGCAGCAATTTATACTAATACAATATGTATTAAAGGATTTCAATATTTATTTACATATGAGTAAAATTGCTGACAGAACTTTTTAAAAAGTATTCCTATGGAGCCAAATGGAAGAACTATTAAAAGTTAATTATTATCATGGTAGTATTGGATAATCTTTTAAACTTTCACTTGAATTTTTTCCTTTTTTAAGTAAGAGATTATATACATCTTGATATAATGTACCAGTAAAAAAGAGATTATATACCTCATAGCAATCCTTTTTTCATAATTTGGATTAAAGTTGATATTAATTTTTCATTATTTTCTTGCTTGTCTTAAAAATTGATTTTTTCGTTTTTTTATTTTAAAAATTCTGCACTCTGTATCATTTTCACCAAACCCACCAGGAAGATATGTCAGAATGCTTTCCTTGGTTTATTGATTGGATTCATCACTCTTAAACCTAGCTATGCATTAGAATCAACTGTGAAGGTATTTATAAAAATACATTATTCCTGGGTGCCACTGTTGTTCTGGTGCATGGGTGATGAGCTAAATTTTTAATCTTGGTTGAGTTTTAGTGTCATTGGGACAGAATCCAATGAAGTCTTCCAATCTGGCCAAAGAATCACTGGTGATAGCATTCGTAGATTCCAATTTAGGGAAGCAGCAATGGTAGGGGCAGTTAGAGATAACATGCCCCAGGTATTAAAGATGTGGTTTCTGTGGAAGAGCTCATTGAGGTGCTGTAGTTTCTGCGAGAACAGTGGCATCAGCACTTATATTCGTACTTTCACCATAAGCAAAGCTAGCGATTTTGCTGGTTGTGATCTCAGCAAATATGCCAATTCCTCTTTTGAATGTACGTTCCATTGGAATGAGGTATCTGCGGAATTTTGCCTGCTCAGCTGAAGTGGTCCTGGTGTCTTAATTTGAAATGACAATAAAGACAGATTCAGTAGAACCTGTGATTGTTGTTTCTAAGCAGTAGTAGTGAAAATTGTACTTGAATTAGTGGTAGTAGGTGGTTAAATTCAAATGATGGTAATAATGGTGTAGTAGCAAGGTCAGTATAAATTACTGTGTTTATGTATTTAGCTGGAGTGATGTTTCCTAATGTGACTTAAGGTCAGTGTAAAGCATTGTTTCCTGTTATGGCTATAAACTTGTTTGAAATGGTGGCAACTGTTGTGGTAATGGGTTTTTGCAAAAATTGTAGTGATTGGGTATTGGTTCTAATTAAGTGGTGATGCCAGGTATTGTGATGATAATTCAGTTGAAGCAGTGGTGCCTATTATGGTTGTAGGTTTAAAGGCATGGTTATAATTGGTTTTGGTATTGTGGCCACATATTCAGCAGATATTATAATGCTTTTTAGTAGTCTGGTTGAAACTGTGCTGAATGCTGTGGTCATCGGTTCAGCTGAAGGAGTTGTCATAGATATTATGGTAGTCAGTTCAGTAGACATTGATATTTGCAGATTCTATCTAAGTTTAGGTGGCTGTTAACATTATCAGCTTAGAAGAAATTGTAGTATCTGTAGTTTCAGGTAAAGTGATGCTAGTTGTAGGTTCAGTTAACCTAGTGATAACCATACTGGTAGAGTGTTCAGTTGATCTGACAGTAGTAGCCATTGTGGTAGTACATTGGTGGGTTTGCCCATTGTGCCTGTAGGTTTAGTTGTGGTGGTTGGTTAAGGTGAAGCGGTGGTTCCTCTGGTAGTCATAGTTTCAATTGAGGCAGTAATTGTAGGTCTAATACAAGTGGCTCTTCTGTCTATGTAGTGCTACTTTTAGATTTAACTCAAATAATGGTTGGTGTTGGGGTTATAATTTCTGCTGGTGAGACTGACAACAGGTGTGGCTGAAGTGTGGTTAGTGAGAGTAGGTGAGTTGAAATGGTGGTGGTAGTGAAAGCTGTTGGGTAGAATTTGCAATGGTTGTGCATTTTTTAAGTGGCTGCTGCTGTTGCCACTCAAGTAGTACTATTTTCAGGTTTGATTTGTGTTTATATGGATGTGAGTTCAACTGAAGTGGTAGTAGTTCATGTTCTAGTAATGGGCGTGGAGGAGGTAGTGTTTGATATATTTGTGGTATTAGGCAAAAGTGAACTAATTATTCCTATGTGTGGTTACAGATTAAGGTGTGATGGCACTAGCTGCTGGTTCAGTTCTTGTAGTGGGAGTTATTGTAGTGATTGGTTTAGTAGCAATGAGGGCAATGGGGGCTGTTACAGCTATAAGATCAGCAGAAATTTCGGGGCCTGTTAGTGCAGGTTAAGAGATGCTAGTTGTTTGTAAGAGTTGGCACAGTGCTGGCTCTGATCATCTGTTCAGCCGGTGTGGGGTTGCTGGCTGTTATAATGGTAGGGCTGGGGTTGACTGCAGTAGAGAAGCAGGCTGCGGAGCTGGATGTCGGTACAGTTGTTGTGGCTGTAGTAGTAAGTTTAGTTGGAGTCACTCTTTGTTCAGGAGCAATTATCCCAGGCTTGGCATCACTTGAGTGTATGTGGATAATGACTGGACCTGTGTTATTTCCCCCTTTATACACCAGGCACACTGTGAGTACTCCAATCATAGTTGTAATCACACAGGCTAAGAGACAAGCCAGGAATATTTTCCACAGACAGTAGGCACTTAAGAGATTGTATTTCACCTGTAAGAGATGTAAAGGAAAATACCCAGATGAATTCAAATATTTCAAAGAAAAAAAGATAATTGTTCCTTTGCCTGCGTTACTCAAAGTGCAATTTATCAGAAAAATGCATAAACATCAATATAACTTGGAGAATCTTCTAATACATACTAGACTCAATATCTAAGCTTCATCCTAGGAAAAGACTGGCTTTATGCATTGACTAATATCAGGAGGAAACATCCACCAACTTTTCAGATATTCTTATGTCTGAGCCTCCAAATTAAAAATAAAAAGGAGATGATAAAAAATTCGTTAAACATTCCTATCCACTCAAAGTGAAATCAGGACACAGGGGACTGCTTACATCTGAGGAACCCTAGAAGACTGATCAAAGTACTTTCCTTTCTGATCCTGACAATACTTAAAGTTGCCATTAAGAGGGTCCCTTGGGACCTCTAGCAATGTGCATTTTAATAGGTGTGGGTGCTGGTCCTGACACATATTCTCTGGTTAATGTCTCAGTTCAGACTTCTAACAGCATCCCATTTGGGCTGAGACTGCCCTTGTTGGAGACTAGTTCCTGTGAGCTCTTTCCACTTGGACAATTGTGTATCCCCTCTATCTATTTTCTTATCTGTACAATGCTGATAATAAAAAAAACACCTGACTTATAGGTCTAACATAAATATTAGTGTCAATGAAATAGCTCATAATTTAAGAAGCATTGTTCAAGCATAAGGCTGAAGTTAGATGATGGATATGGAGCGATACTGTTCAGTGAGCTTTTAATTAAAGTCTCTGATGCTTAGAGTTCTTGTCCAAACACTTGGGATGATGGCAGAACATCCATCACACCGTTTTTGTAAGACTTCTATGAGACAACGTGTGCAAAGTGGCTGGAATATAGCCTTCCGTGTAGTAAATGCTACACAAATGTTTGTGATGCGATGTAAGTACAGGTTACTGGTATTACTGGACAGGAAGCATGAGCCAGAAAAAGAGTGCAGCTTTGAAGTCAAACAAACCTCTGACATATAAGGCAAATGTCTTAACTCCCCTGAGTCCTGAGTTTCCTTATCTTTAAAATGGAAGGAAATATTTGTCTCAGCAGTTCTTAGTAAAAGAATTAAAAATACAATGCAGTTTTACTTTATTTTACTTTTGCCTTAATCCAGAGCAGTATGGCATAGTGACCTGAAACTTTGGATTCCAAAGATTCAGGGTTGACTATTTTGTCTGATTTATAAACAGACTAACTGGCAATTTCCTTAAAATACACTAAGTGATATGTGCATGTATATTTGTATCACCTTGAATCTCATTATGATGTATAATTGCATTGTATCAATAAAAGTATAAAAATATGAGGACTCTTTCTTCATAAGAAAAAGTATATTTATACTGAAGGATAACTGTAAGGATTAACTAAGATAATAATGTGCATAAGGTACTTGGTACAATGCTTGACATTTCATTTAAAAACTATACTTATTGTATGTCACTATCACTATGAACTACATTGTGATGTGAGACTATAATGCACCAATAAAAGTATTAAAAAACTGTACTAATAAGCTCGTGGTCACTTATTCTTTCATGAGTTAGAACAGGAAAAAAGAGGAGCACAGAGCTGATATCTTTGGGAAGAATGAGGTATGTCTTACTGCTTGAAAATGTAGGTCCTAGCTGGGCACAGTGGTGCGCGCTTGTAATCCCAGTACTTGGAAGGCTGAAACAGGAGGATCGCAGGTTTGCAACCAGCCTCAGCAATTTAGCAAGACCCTCAGCAATTTAGTAAGACCCTGTTTCAAAATAAAAAATAAAATAGGTCTTGGGGTATAGCTCAGAAGTAGAATGCACCTGGTTTCTATCACAAGTACCCCCAAGAAAGGGAGAGAGAAAGAGAAGGAGGGAGGGAGAGAGAAAGGGAGGGAGGGAGGGAGGGAGGGAGGAAGGAAGGAAGGAAGGAAGGAAGGAAGGAAGGAAGGAAGGAAGGAGGGAAATGTGGGTCCTGGTATTGGGACACACTTTTTGGGTGTTCTGGATTGCAGCTCTTGAGAAAACTGGATTGGAAGCAGATATTGATCACCAAATCCAGGGAAACAAGGAGCACCAGTGGTCACCAAATGAAACATCCTGCACCTCAATTCCCGTGCCTTAACAAAGAGAAGCTTGTAGCAAGAGCAAAATAAATGCTGCCACCACAACTCAGAAAGAGCAGTATTCTCACTTGTATGCTTATCAAAACAAGAAATAGGATGAAGTGTAGGCAGGTGGACCCTTGCAATATAGGATGAAGTGCAGACAGGTGAATTCTTGCAACAGAACTGGCCTGCCAGGCTGAGTCCACCAGTAACTAAGCCATGTGAATTCCTGCAAAAATATGGACCTTCCAGAAGGTTATTTTCCCCATCTGTTAAATGCTGTAAGACCAGATGGTAACTACAATCTCCTGCTCAACAGTAAATAAGATTTGCAAACAAAAAGAACACTTTAAGTAACTCCACCAAATTAAGGTCATTCTTCACTTCTCTTATAGATAACATAGGAGTCTCTTGTGTTATATCGAGAGCTAAGCTCAAGTCCTTAATGAGACTTTAAGCAGGGATGGGCAGAGGGTGGGGTGAATTCTGCTTCTCAAAGCCCCCAACTAAACAGCCAAGCACTATGAGAAATCAGTCAGAATCATATTTTTCCCTGGGTGCAGGGACTCAGAGACAAGGGCACGAGGTAAGATAACTATACAGTCAAGAACATAGATATGAGTCCAGGCACCAAGCCAAGGGGTTGCGGGTACAGGCGGCAGGTGGAACCAAGACAGAAAGAGTAAAGAATGAAAAGGAAGGACCACAGCAGGCTCATAAAGGGGAAACCAGGACAGTGAGGCAGATCCCCACAAAGCAGGCCATGTTGAATAACTGAATATCAAGAAAGATAAATTCTATCTCAAAAGCAAGAGAGATTTCACCTTCCTTTCTTCTACCTGAGCCTCACAAGAGTCAGGTCCTTCACTGCCAGGCTATTTGCTCTCTCCCCACACTGAATCACCCTGCCTGAAATGAGAACCTCAGGCTTGGCTTTATCTTCTTTGATTTGTATTGTTCTCTAGATGTGTACATAAGCTTTCATTTTTTTAAGCGTGACATTGGCTCTTTGAAGCTAGGCCCCCACAATTCTCTTGCTTTCTTTTTGTGTGCCTTGAACTGATAATGAATTAAACAGTTTTATTGCATAGAAATGTTGGACACAGGTAGCCTCAAACATTACCTGTCCATGATGGAAGTCTCTTTTGGGGCACTGTGAGCATCCAAGGGTCCCTGGGTTGGTGCAGGCACCAGCGATGTCCATGTGCACATCTCCAGTGGCATCCGTCGATGGTGGAAACTGACATCCTGAACCATGGGATTCCTGGGCGTTTGGACTTGGGGAAGGCTACAAGGAGAAAACAGGAGACCCATGGGGTTGAACTGCTCAATTAAGTTATCCCAACATTATAACTTATATTTAACATAATTTGTATTTTATTTCACTGACCCAAATATTTCTTCATGAAAAAAAGTTTCCCTGCAGGGCATGGTGGTACATGCCTATAATCCCAGGACCTGGGAGGCTGAGACAGGAGGATCACAGGTTCAAGGACAGCCTCAGCAAGTAGCTAGACTCTCAGCACCTAGTGAGACCCTGTTTCAAAACTAAAAATAAATAAATAAATAAATGTATGTCTTGGAGTGTAGCTCAGAGGTAGAATGCCCCTCGGTTCAATCCTCAGTACCACACACAAAAAAGTTTCCCTAATTCTAAATCATGATTGTGATTCTACATGATTATTATTGAAATAGTACTCTTTTGGGGGAGGGTACTGGGATTGAACACAGAGGCATTCTTCTTCCAAGTTATACCCCCAGTCCTTTTCTTATTTTTTAATTTTGAATCAGGGTAGGATGAACTTGGATTCGATCTCCAGTACCACACACAGAAGAGGAAGGGGAAGCAGGAGGGGGAAGAGGAGGAGGAGGAGCGGGAGGAGGAGGAGGAGGAGGAAGAGGAAGGAGAAGAGGAAAAGGAGGAAGAGGAAGGAGAAGAAGAAGGAGAAGAATCAATGTATTATTTTAAGGAGAAGTAGACGGCGTGGATGGAACTGGTGCTTTCATTGTGTTAAGTGAAATAAAACAGGCACGGAAAAGACAAGCACCACACAATCTTGCTCATAGGTGGAATATAAAATAGGCTGGGAGGGAGGGAGGGAGGGAGGAATGGGGAGAGGACAACAGGCACTAAGTTAGATAGGAGGAGGAAATCCTGGTGTGCTATTGCACAGTAAACTGATTATAGATAATGATAACGTATTGTATGCGTCAAAAAGCTAGAAGAAAGGAGTTTAAATGTTTTGATAAATGATATGATAAATTATGAGTGTTTGAGGAGACAGATATATTGAGCCTGATTTAGACATTACACAAGGTGTATCAGTTAAAACATTAATTTAAAATAAAATATGAAGGGAAGTAGTATCTTTTATATCAGAGTCTTGGAAGATGTTTTTATCTCTAAAAGCACCATGGAATACTCTAGGTCTTTTATCATAAGATAGTGAGTGTGCTGTTTACAAGCTCTCTCTAGATTGCGTCATTCCTACGTGGTTATATCCTTCCTTCTCCCCTTGCTTGCTCTCTGCTTCCGGCCTCCATGATGTGAGAGCAGAGCCCTTGCTCTCTCCCTCTCTGTGCTTCCCACTGCCATGCCCTGAACTCTGCAACCCCGCCTGACACAGAATGAACTCTGGAATCTTCAAAAACTGTAAGCAAATAAATCTTCCTTCCTCTTAAAAAAAAATTAAATAAGGAGTTTAAAATACAATTGCTGAATTTTTTTTTTTTTGCGGTACTGGGATTGAACCCAGGGCCATTCTACCTCCGAGCTACACCCCCAGCCCTATTTTTTATTCTTTATTTCGAAACAGGGACTCACTAAGTTGTGGAGCATCTCACTAAATAGCTGAGGCTAGCCATGAACACAGATCCTCCCGTCTCAGCCTCCCAAATACTGGGATTACAAGCGTGCACCACCACGTCTGGCCAATTGCTGAAATTATGTCTACATATGAACCATGTTTCTTGATTTGTTGGGTCATTAGAGCATATTTAAAATAAATTCCTGATTTTCAAAGACATTAGAATTATTTGAGTACAGAAAATTCTAGAATTGTCTCAAAAATTTATGAATTATACACCAAAACCTAGACATGAAACTTTAAAAAAACATTTTAAAGTAGCTAAAGCTAGGATTGCATGGTTATATCTGCATATTATTATATTAACTCATTATCAAATTATAGTCTAAGAAATACTAATATTTAGGTTAATAAATGCATAGAATAAATGCTAACTATGCTTTTAGTACCTTAGAGCACACACACACATACACACACACACACACACACACACACACACACACACACAAATAAAAACATTTCTGCCAGTATAAAGGTTCTTCAATAACCAAGAATAGATCACCATATGACCCAGCTATACCTATACCACTCCTTGTATTTATTCAAAAGAAAGTCAGCATGCTATAGCAATATATGCATACCCATGTTTATAGAAGCCTGATTTACAGTAGCCAAGTTATGGAACCTAGTACCTAGTTCCATAACTCTCCCCATAGCCTAATTCTTCAACAAATGAATGGATAAAGAAAATGTAGTGAATATACACACAATGAAGTATTTACTCAGCCATGAAAAAACCTGAAATTATGCCATTTTCAGGGAAAAAAATGCATGTTATAATGTTAAGTGAAATAACCAGACTCAGAAAGTCAAGGGTTTTCTCTCATATGTCGAAGCTTAAGGAAAAGAGGGGGAGAAAAGGTATCTCACGAAAATAGAAGATCAGCAGAATAGAGGAAGGGGATCTGGAGAAGAGAGAAGGGAAAGGAAGTACTAGAGAATGAAGTTGATCAGACTGTTATGTGCAGGTACAAATATGTCACATGAACCCCACTATCACATATGATGATAATGCACCAACAAAACGTAAATAAATAAATAAAAGATTTCTTGTCTATAAGCAATAATGTAAGTTAAATTTCCAATGATTGCTTATAAACCAGAAATCTTTTATTGCCTTTCCCTCAATAATCATATTTATACATTTTTGTAATGAATGCATAAGTACTCCTTCTATGATATTATATAAAAATCTATACGATTCTCTCTTAAAACCAGAAATTGGCCCACGAAGGGAAGATATTAAAATATAACAGATACTCACGAGCTGGTTTCCAGAGTTCTCAATATTTACTACGTATTTCCCACGTTTCTGCTCCATCCTTGAGTTGCCAGGATCCTGCGTTGAACTTCAGGACTATTTTCTGCGGCCCTTTATAGCTGCAACCTTGAGTAATATTTGAGTTGACTGAGGGCAAATTGACCAAGACGCAGCGTGCAAGTGAGTAAACTAGACATTAAATATCAGTCCCAACAGAGGGCCGGCTTCAAGTCAGATGTAAAGCATTAATTACAAGAAGAAACAAGAAATCCAATCCCACCTTCCAGCAGTATTGCTGCCTCCCTCTCTCTCAGCAACCTGCCTAGCAGAAGCAAGTTGTGATGATCTTACTTAATACCTCCTTCTCTGCATTTGCCATCATTCCTCGGACATCATTCCTCTGAAGTTCTAGGCCAGTCTGTGATAGAATTCTGAAGTAGGTGGAGTTTCCAGTTGTTTCTTTTCAAAACTAGGATGGTACCAACTCTGAAGTAACTCCTCGACTAAAGCTGTTCCCAATGCTCTGAACATTCTAGTCCTACAGCCCCTGGCATTTAGCAAAAAGGAGATCTCTTGGGCACACTTTCTTAGATCCAACTCTAGTTTCTAAAGGGAGAGCTACATTGCTGAGTAAATCAATAAACATTAATACACTTATCAAACTTCTTTCCTCCTGCAGAATAATATATAAACCTAATATTTTAGGGTCTGGGTGTTGTTTGGACAATGAAAAATTTATAGTTATTGGGTAAATCCATTACAAATCTTTCCTTTTACCTCAGAGAAAACCTTTTTTTATTCTTCTTTATAGAGATGTCATTTTTTAATTGAGGCATTTGTAGGAATTAAGAAATAAATCAGCTACTGAACTGAAAAGCTATGCAACAGAATCAGGCACACATGTCCAAGGAGACCCTCCATAAAACTAGCACCAAAAGGGATTTTGTGGAGAATGACATTAGAATATTTTAAAGTTTTCAAATAAATGTATCTAAGTAATCAAAAACAATGTCATGCAAATGAAGCAATCAAGGCAAATTAGTTTTGTTCTTTTTGGAAAATGCTGCTGTCAGTATCATTCATTGTCTAGACATCCATCAAACTTGTCAGATCAAATTTATCCCTGACAGGACAAAATGGAAAGATTGACGTTGCGAGTGTTGGTGAGCTATTTATCAAGTGGGACTCTTGTGGCTTACTGGTGGGAGTGGGAAATGATACCGCTGTTTCGTGGATTACCGATGGGAGTGGGGAATAATGCAACTGCTTTGGAAAGCTGTTTAGTAATGTCTACCAATATTATACATATGCCTACCCTATGACCTAATAATTCTACCCTTTGATATATTGTGAAAAGACTGGGTATATTTGTTCAAAAAGGTATGCACAAAAATAGTCATATGCCTTTATCCTTAATATCCATAAACTAGAAATAATCCAAGTCCAATAGATAAGTAAATTTTAGCATACTCATACAATGAGATGTTATACAATATTAAAAATAAAAGAAATACATATTTAAATATCAGCTACTGTGTGTGTGTGTGTGTGTGTGTGTGTGTGTGTGTGTGTTGCTAGGGATTGAACCAAGGGGCATTCTACCTCTGAGCTATTTCTTTATTTTGAAACAGGGTCTCACTGAGTTACTGAGGGCCTCACTAAGTTGCTGAGGTTGGCCACCAACCTGCAATCCTCCTGTCTCAGCCTCCCAAGTGTATGTGCCACCATGCCTGGCTAATATCAACTATTATTACAGGCAACATATTGCTCGTTCATTCACTATGAAGGAGTGGACGACTCAGACTCAACATATGATGCCAATATACGAAGTTCAAGAATGAACAAAAGTAATCAGATGATGACAGAGGTCAGAATAGTTGTGTGCGTGCGTGTGCATGTGTGTGCACACAGATTGATGTACTTTATTCTATGAATGTTATCCTCTATAAAAAGAAAAGAAAAGAAAGAAAACTAATCACTGACAGTTGAAAATGAACTTGAGATGAGGACCCTGAATCTAGGAAAGAAAAGTCACACTACCCATGGACTGTGGATTCTGTTGAGTGTGCTTCCTGTCTTTTAGTTTAGCTCCCTTCCCACATGGCACAGCTCATGAGAAATCATGTAGGAAGATAGTCCTGTAGACATCAATATCAATAACAGGTCCTTTGGAAAACAAAGAAATTCCAGAATTGAAATCTCAGCATTGGGAAAGATTCTAGCTGGGAGTTGCTGGGCACATGGACACCTGTAGGAAAGACTGCATTTGCCACACCCTTTGATGTTAGGTGTGACCATATGACTAAAGGGCTATTAGCCTAAGTTATGCCAGCAACTTCAAAGTTGATCATTTGAAAGAAAGGGCCTTCCCCTTTCCTCTTTTTCACTTCTTGACAGCTGGAATGAAGATAAGGTGGCATGCAATCTCAGACCATATGTTTAAGGATGACATCCTAAGGATGATGGAGCAACGGGAGCGAGATGAGGAGACTGGACCAATTCCATACAGCTAAACTCATGAGCAGCCTGAAATACTGTCTTCCTACAATACTGAAATGTGCATATGAATTTGATGGTGTGATGTCATAACCGTAAATGAGATTCTGATCTATGTGTCATTCATGAGCCTGGAGTATTAATAATATATCATTTGACCACCTGTGCAGAAACTTTCAGTTCCCACATTCTGAATCCTTAAATCACCCAATTACAAAGTACTAAATAAACTATGAAACTGGACACTTAAAATTCATATAAATGCTTAAAATCATGTTTAAAACAACTGCTTAACATATGTCCCCATTTTTAACCTAAAGCCAAAGAATTAGATGTTAGTAAAGAGAAATAAGGGATTAATGCTGTCAATAAAATAAATAAATAAATAAATAAAACTGCTTAAAACAATTGCTTAAAATAAAAAACACATTTCTTGTGCATTTCTTATTCCATTGATCAATTAGAGTAGAATATGTACAAAAGTGTGTGGGTACATCTCATTATTTATCACATTCTCCTATGAAAACCCTTAGATATTGGAAGAATTTATATTAGCTGAATATTTTTCTTGTTTGAGAGAATGATTGAGAACCACTTGGTATTTGGTTCTTCATTAGGTAAGTTTTGTTAGCCATGGGCCATTTAAAAGTCATCTGTTAGCCAAGGGGGGAGGTGGCGCATGCCTGTAATCCTAGTACTTGGGAGGCTGAGACAGGAGGATCGCAGTTTCACGGCCAGCCTCAGCAACTTAGCAAGATTCTCAGCAACTTTCTGAGACCCTGTTTCCAAAATAAAAATGAAAAAAGGTCATGTGTTAAAAGTGTGTTAACAATTATTATATGCTGATAATTATAATAGAAAGAATAAAAATAAAATAAAAAAACACAGTATTGAGATAGAAGGCTCTTTAAGGAGATGATGCACGTGTTCATGGATCTCCTTAGCTATCTCAGCAGAAGTAGGAACAGAGATGAGCGTTTCCCAGGAAGGTATGTGGAGGAGCCTCTTGTTTAATGAAGTAACATACACAGGAGACTCACACAGTTCTTAGAATTTATACTAGAAGAAACACTGGCATCTTGAAATGAAAAGAACAGAGAAAGAGTGAAGTCAACGAGGTTTGTTGGACTCTGGAAATTGTTCAGGCAGGAAACAGGCTTATAACACTAGTCAGCTAAAAACATACATGATCTTTCAAGAAAAGGATGGATGATCACCATTCAAGAAAAGGAGCTGCAGAACCCAGAAGATGAAACTTCAAGTCAGAAGGTCATTCCCAGATCATGAAACCCAATGGCACTTTCCTAGCTGAATCTCTAAATGGCTTCACATTGGTGGCTACTTGTTTCTTTCATTTTCTCCCTTTTAGAATGGTACTATCTATAAATGTTATCTCATGCTTATCTCACCATTGTATTTTTGGAGCAGAGAACTTTTCTAGTCTCACAGATGAAAAACTATTTTGTCATAAAATGAATTATACCCAAAGCTTCATCCTTACATAGTTTCAAGATGATGTAAATTATACAATTGGGAACTTGTACACGATGTGTTTGGACTTGAGTGGACATTGTAGTGGGTTGAGATTTTGGTAGGGAAACATGTGGCATGGTTAGGAATTTGGGAGTAAGTAAATAGACTGCATTAGGTTGAATAGTGCCCCCCTCAGATGTACACATTCTATCTTCCATGTTATATTGCAAAAAGGGCTTTGTGGATGTGGTTAAATTAGGATTTTTAGATGGAAAGATTTTTATTGATTATCAAACTAGACCAAATGTATCCACAAGAGTTCTTGCAGGAGGGAGGCAGGAAGGTTAGAATAAGAGAAAGAGGCGCACTGACAAGCACAGAAGCTGAAGCAACCAGGGTTCCACTAGCCAGGGAAGGCAGACATACTCCAGAACCCGGGCAAGGCAAGGAAAGGTTCCCTCTCCAGAAGTAAAGATTTTTATGATCTCTATTTTATTTAAAGATAATGAACTTGGGTTGTTTTAAGCCTCCAAGGTTTTGGCAATTGGGTAGGTCAGCAATAGGAAACTAATACACAAGTCAATTAACATTTATCTATGTGTATACTTATGTGTATAAGTAGGTAGTTAGGTATTCATGAAACATATTTATTAAGCACCTACTATAGGTAAACTATAGGTTAAATTGGGAAAATCTTGCTATTATTTTTCAAAGTAAGTTTGTGTGTGTGCACATTAATTAAAATGAGTTTAAAAGAGAGAAATTTGAATAAGTATAACCCAAATAAAAGTATACCATCATATAATTATATCACCTTTAAGTATATATAATTATGGTAACTAGGCCAAAATATCTAAAACAATATTTTAAGTGACAATGGGAGAATTTTAAAATTATTTCTAATTAACATGGTTGCTATTGAAATATTTATTTTAAAATGTTTTGTTTAAATATACACCCTTTTTGTTATTTCCTAACCTAAGCAAAATATTTCCTCCTAGCCCTGCCAGAAGGCAATCATATTTTAAGTAGGAATTTATTACTCATGTATCTGAGTTAGGCTACACTGGGGGTGGGGGGTATGGGGACTGAACCCAGAGGCATTTTACCTTCAAGCTACACCCCAGTCACTTTTAGTTTTAGTTTTGTTTTGTTTTATTGGTACATTGTAATTATACATCTTGATGAGGTTCAGGGTAGTAGAGGCATGCATACACACATCGCTCATTTAGCCCTCCCCCAATTCCCACCCCATTCCCTCCCTCTCATGCTCAGCATAGTGATTGACTTTGTTTGTGTATGTACATATGTATGTGTATGTTTGTGTATGTGTATGTGTATGTTTGTATGTGTGTTTGTATGTATGTGTGTTTGTATGTATGTTTGTATGTGTATGTGTATGTGTATGTTTGTTTGTGTATGTACATCATGTGCATTAGGGTGTTTCCCTCTTCCCCCCTCCCATCTTCCTCAGTTAGGTCACCTTCTTTACTCATCTAAGGTTTCTCCTTCTTAGTCTGGAGTCCCTCCTATGTCCCATTCTCCCTAGCTTCGCATATTAGGGAGAACATCTGACTTCATTTTTTGTGACTGACTAATCTCACTAAATGTTCTCTAATTCCACCCATTTTCCTGAAAATGACATAATTTTGTTCTTCTTGATGGCTGCATAAAATTCCATTCTGTACATCTCCCATAGTTTGGTAATCCATTCATCTGTTGATGGACATCTATAAACATAGATATGCATGCATTAGTTTGGTAATTTGGTTTCCATTCTTTTGGGTAGATACCCAGGAGTGCTATAGCTGGGTCATATAGTAGATACATTCCCAGTCTTCTGAGGATCCTCCAAACTGTTTTCCAAAGTGGTTGCACTAATTTGCAATCCCACCAACAATGTATTGGAGTTCCTACTTCTCCACATCCTCGCCAGCATTTGTTGATTGTGTTTTTAATGATTGCCATTTTAATTGGGGTTAGGTGAAATCTCAGTGTAGTTTTGATTTGCATCTCTCTGATTGCTAATGATGTTGAACATTTTTTTATACATTTATTGGTCATTTGTATTTCTTCTTTTTTGAAGTGTCTATTTAGTTCACTTGCCCATTTTTCGATTGGGTTATTTGTTTTTTAGTAGTGAGTTTCTTGAGTTCTCTGTATATTCTAAACATTAGTCCTCTATCAGAGGAGTAGCTGACAAAAGTCTTCTCCCATTCTGTTGGCTCTCTGTTGGGGTTCTTGATAGTTTCCTTTGCTGCACAGAAGCTCTTCAGTTTAATGAAATCCCACATATTGATCCTCATTTAAATTTCTTGTGCTTTGGGGTCTTGTTGAGGAAGTTTTTGCCTGTGCCTATGTGTTGAAGTGTTGGACCTATGCCCTCTTCAAGTAGCTGCAAGGTCTCTGGTCTGATTTCCAGGTCTTTGATCCATCTTGAATTGACTCTTGTGCAGGGTGAGAAAGTGGGGTTTATTTCTATTTTTCTGCATGAGGTTAACCAGTTTTGCCAACACCATTTGTTGAAGAGGCTATCTTTTTTCCAGTGTATGTTTTTGGCC